>JAGDQP010006073.1:0-60543 GCA_022664845.1 Lepisma saccharinum
ATCGATCCCATCCAGATTATGTTTTGTTTTTAAGCTTTTATTATTCGAATATTTTGTATTTATTTATCAGATTAAACAACAGGGATACGGATAAGTTTATTTAGCCCTGAAAAGGGTTGATTATAAGTAAATTTAGTAACGCGACCAGTTACCACGTGCTTCAATTACAGCACGAAGCCTTTGTTCCATACTGTTGACAAGATCTTCACAAAATCCTTCTCTTTCTCTTCCCACGCTTCGAGGACTAAATCCCAAAGAGCATTTGTAGTTGTTGGAGGAGGCCAATTTTACCTCAGTACTCGCTTGACCTCAGACCACACATGTTCGATCGCATTCAGATCGGCTGCGTGAGCAGGCCAATCTAAAACGTGAACATCATGTTGTTCCCTAAGCCAGCGTAGTACTGGTTTTGATGTGTGGATGGATGCCCGGTCATGTTGCATAGTGATTACTTCACATGGTTGAAGGTCACGGACAAATGACAGCATTACATTATCAAGGATTTGTATATACTGCTCACCTTTTAAATGACCTTCAATCCTGTGTAAGAAACCTAATCCCTGGGCAGACATCCAACCCCACACTCCCACACTAAATAGGCTGACAACATTAGTAAGTGAGAATGTTTGGCATCGTATACTCTCTCAGTATGTTTGCATTGCGTCGAATAATGTTAATGCCAAGTTTGGTACAGGTAGGTAGGTCTAACTGATGGAAAGAATTTGAACAATTGATTTTTATAGAAAATGGGCTGGCAATACTGAACCACTGCACCAATCAAACGGTTCCAGGGGCTCTCAGCTGGTCTAAGACTTTTCCAACGACATCTCAAGCATCTTCTACAACTTGTAGTTCCTGAGATTTAATTTCTAGCCAAGGGTGGACGGACTGACACCATGAGCGGAAATAGAAGGTCCCTTTTGCTATAGTTTTGCTACTAAGGGACCGAAAGCAGCGTTATCCGTGGAAGGAGTATGTAGTGGTAGAAATAGTAAAGCATAGGCCACAGAAATAAAGCCTATGTAGTAGGCCTTCACTGTTCAACTTTTTTAATAGGATGGACGATAATCGTATTTTAATTTCAGCGATGGCCCCTAAACGGATTCTGCTGGAGCCAATTCAACAATACAATGCAATCTCAAATTCACTGTCACTTCCACAAGGAAGTAATAAATAAGTAATTGAAATTTCAAGGTTTATATGGATTACTCTGTATTATCGTTACCAGCAGTATTTAATAGAAGTTTTGGTAACCCAAATGGGACGCCAAAACAGCCCCAACTGCTAGGTAAACCAACCTAATATGACCTAAATTCAAGAAGTAACTTGAAGCTTCTGATCTCATTAATTATTATTTTGTCAGGAGTGAACACCAAAACTAGTGTTCAAATAAAATCAGCAATCACTAAATTGTTTTATTCGTGAACATTTTGGACACACATTACATTCTTAGGTTCTTCTAAGGAGAAACCCATCAGTTTTCAGATTACGTTTCCTAACTAAGAATGGTAGAAAGCTTCTTGAAATAACTTTAAAATTAACAGTAAAATATAAAAGTATCATAGTTGGACCAAACTTAAAAAATGATAAAAGTGAAGATTATCTATATTAATCTACAATTACAAAATATGATCAACGACCAGGATTCGAACCCATGACAAAATTAAAATTCATTATGAGTCGAGCACGATAACCACTGATCCATCCTATTAAACGAATAACAATATGTGTTTTTACTAGATTTCAATGTAAGACTATGGATTATTACGACATTCAGTGTTTAATTTGTTGATATTATTTTTAAATTTTCTCTTTGATTTGTAATCCCTTATTTGTTTGTGCAAATAATTACAATATACGTATATCACAATTGTTCTGTAATGGGCTTTAATGTCGGATTATGTTCATATTTTTCAAGGTCAGGGAACTTCCCTCAACTGTGGGAAATTTCCCTCTGCGAGGGAAATAGCTGGGAATTTGGGAAATAATCTCTAAAGACATGCGACAATCTTTATGTCCATAGCTGTACAAGTGAAATCAATAAGGACCCTGCACCTTGGGGAAATGTTAGTGAGCACTTTAGAGCCACGTGTGTTGATAAAGGGCCTTCATATTTTCAGAATACCAGTGATGACTCAATTTACGCTTTCTTTAAGACAATATTCCAAACAAAATAGAAAATTGTCTGTAAACTTGTTTCGAAGAGTTCTTGCCAATGGAGAAAAGATAGACCGAAATTGGCTATTGTATTCCCCATCAACGGGAAATGTGTTCTGTTATGTTTGTAAGTTATTTGCACCGTATAGTACAGGTGCTTTTGTGAAAGGAGGATTTTCTGATTGGAAAAACGCAGAAGAGAGAACAGCTGCTCATGAAAACAGCATACAGCACCGTAATTGCATGGTAGACTGGTTGGCACGAAGTAGAGAAACCGGACGAGTGGATAAGGATTTAGAAATACAGTTTCAAAACGAAGTGAAATATTGGGTTGAAATTTTGAAACGTGTGGTAGAAGTTACCAAGTTTTTATACGAAAGGGGGCTTGCTTTTAGGGGTGAATCTGAAAATTTCGGTGATGTAAACAATGGAAACTATTTGGGTCTTCTCGAACTGATTGCTAAATTTGACCCTTTACTGCAGAGGCACATTGAAAAATATTCATCGAAAGGTAAAGGACATGTATGATAGTTATCAAAAACAATTTCTGAAGAATTTATTAATCTAATGGGGTCTAAAGTTTTCGATCAAATTGTATCTGAAATAAAAGAAGCTAAGTATTTTGCTATTATTTTAGATTCTACACCAGACTTATCACATATAGATCAGCTGTCTGTTGTATTTCGCTATTGTGTTAAAGGTGTCATATTAGAACGTTTCCAGTAACTAACCACAGCGGAAAAAACCTGGCTTCTGCAGCGATGAAGATAATTGAAGAAAATGGTATCAAAATTGAAAACTGTAGAGGTCAATCGTACGATAATGCCAGTAATATGTCTGGTAAATATAGTGGACTTCAGGCAGAAATAAAGAGCAAAAATCTTCTGGCTTTGTATGTACCATGCATGGGCCATTCATTGAATTTGGTTGGAAGAAATAGTATTGACGATTCTTCAGAATGTATGGCCTTCTTCAGTTTCTTTGCGAAGACTTTATGCATTTTTCGTGGCGTCCACGCATCTTTGGAAAATATTACTAGACAAATCATTAGCAAACGAAGAAGGTACAGAATTAGTATTAAAACACTGTCGTTAACGCGGTGGTATTGTCATGAACAAGCAACGTTAGCCTTAGTGGCAAACTACGGCAGTGTGTAGGAGGCTTTGCAAGACATAGCTACGGACGATAGCGAGAAAAGAGAGACACAGAAAGAAGCTAAACACTTGCTACGCAAAATGGAAAAGTTGGAAACTGCAGTTATGACAATTTTTTGGAATAAAATTCTTAAACGGTTTGGGACAACAAGTAAATGCCTTCAAAGTGTTGGTGTAGACATTGTAACTGGTCATCGCATGTTTCAGCCGTTGGGAGAAATATGAGGAGATTGAAAATGAGGCCACAAAGTTGAGCAACTGTATTAAAACATTTTATTCTGATCAAGACCCAAATAAACGTAAGATTAAAAGAAGATACCCACACGGTTCACTCAGTGATATTAGCAGGGTAGGAAGAGAAAATTTCGAAACTAGTTGCTTTTATGTAATTATTGATAAACTTTGCACAGGATTAAGACGACGTTGTGAAGCGTATGGTGAAATTGTGAAGCTGTTTGGTTTTATTCACAGACTTCCATTATTGGATGAGTGTGAATTGAGAAGTGCTGCACTAGATCTCGCCAGGGCCTACCCACACGATCTTGGAAGTGAAATTGTGGACGAAATGATACAGTTCAAAAACTTCCTCAAATTGTACACATTTATAGATTCATCTAAGAACACTACTCAATCCCTTCTAAAAATGATTGTGGATAATCAAATAATGGATGTATTTCCTAATGTGTACGTAGCGTTAAGAATCTACCTAACGATACCAGTGACAAATTGTGAAGCTGAAAGCTCATTTTCTAAACTTACCTTAATCAAAAACAAATTGAGAACAAGTATGGTGGAGTCAAGGTTGAATAATCTAACACTATTGTCAATTGAAAGTGATTTGCTAAGATCTATTGATTTCAGTAGTCTTATTGAAGATTTTGCTAAACAAAAATGTAGAAAGAAACTACCATATACTCTGTAAAATGGATTGTGGTAGACCTCTTGTAAAGCTATAATCTGTATATTGTATATAATAATAACATCTTGATTGTACTACAAAAATTAATGTTTATATTTTAGCGCTATTATATTTCTCGTAGAGCTTGGATGAACACTTAATTTTATGTGACGCAAATATTTTAGGAAAGGGGGCCCACTGTATACAATTAGCCTCCACAGATATGTTAATCCGGCGCTGCTACTTGACATATCTTCTTGTGTATTATTTTGTATCTACAGATTAGGAAGTTACTCTCAGAAATATGAACTTTCGGTTCGCGGTGGCTAAGTGGTATAGAGCTCATCTCTGGTGTTAGGAGTCGTAACTTCGATCCATGCCATGCGGGCTTTGTAGTGAACAAACACCGTGTGCGTGGATTTTCTCGGTATCGTTTCCTCCCACTTTCTTCATTCCACCAATTCATTCTATCATCATCCATCCGGGCTGAGCCAAAGTCGCCTAAAGGCCTTACAAATTAAATTTGAAATTCAAAATGAACTTCTTTCAAACTTCAAAATCTACTATCTTGAAACTACTTGTATTTTGTGTTGCTTTAAAAGAAAGTTTTTTCTACATTTCCCTGCAAATCGCTACATGTAAAGCTTTCCATATGTGACATCGTTTCTAATGTCAATTAGAAGTTTATTAGTAAGAGTTTAATAACAGAGTACTTAAAACAGGACTGGCTTCGCAAATCCTTGTAAACTTCTGAACTCGAAGGTGTGGTTGTCCCAATGTGTTTCTAGAATACAAATGTATGTGGATCAGTTCACTCAAGCAAATGGTCGATACAATAAACTGCCATCGTCTCTTTACAGGTGTGTGTTATTATGTGTAGTTTGTGAAGTTTAAAGAAGGTGTCGTTGGAATTCGTCAGCCAATTGCTAAGGAGAAAGCGCTTGACCTACTGCGAATCCGGACAGACCTTGACATTGAATAAGAGAAACATTTCTTTCTTTACGTCATCAACTGTTGCCTGAGCTGAATAGGCAGGAAATGAGAGAGAAGTCGGATGCCTATAAGCAACAAAGTCATGAGACCAAATAAATCGTAGCATACTTTCTAAAGCTTCAGCACCCACCGCTCATATACGCTGGGTGAGTCAATGTTTTCACTAATCCAATTTTGATCCCAACATATATTATTTAATCATAATTATTCAATTTATATCATTGCTACGGACTATGGAAGTTTAAGCACTTGTCAAAAGGCTTCATGCATCGTTTGTGCGAAGGTGTGACGGTAGTTTACGGGTGTTTCTTCAGCTTTCTGGCTTATGCCTCTGAGACATTACATCGTTATTTTTCATGTTTAAATATCAAAGATGATATATTAATTATTTGCAATCGGCTTAAATTCTGATGTGAATAAAACATTTCCGTATGTATTTAGCTACATCTGAATCAGATAATCAAAATTAAAAATTAGAAGAAAAGTCGACAAAACAAGTTTCTAAAACAGTAAAGAAAATGGCAGTGACGGCGGAGTTTGAAAGGTAGATGGGGTTGGCTCGTGGCCCCGCTCCTTACTAAAATTTAAAAAGAAAAATGTTGCTTGAGAAGATACTACTTTTGCCAGATTCTTTCGAAATTTCGTCTATATGTGATTGTGCTTAATGTTGTTGCATTTAGAAAAGAAAAATCGACAATGCAAAATTCGTTTACTGAACACAGTAAAGCAACTTTCAGTATTAAATTTTGTATTTTGAGAAAGTTGCACGTAATTTATTTCCGTGCTATGAACTCGTAAGTCCTGCAGTGACCAATTGAACGGAGTGGTTCCGTGCCCAGCTTACCAAGAATTGTAGGTCTCATTAGTTCAGAAGCTCTTTTAGGACGTTAATAACATTTTAATTCAAATTCCAAGATGGCCGATACACCCACAAATACCACCAGAAAGTTTCCGCGTACCCATCAAAGTATTATGCAAAGTTTCAAACTTGTTTGTGCCTATTTTCCTTCAGAATACAAAGTAATCAGGGTGACTCTGACTTTCGACTCATCCTATATATGAGATATGATTAGGTAACAACCAATACTTCTAATAACAAGTGTTGTAAGTTCTTAACTCCATTATCATCCCGACATCACTCATGTTTTGAACCACATATTGCAATAAACAGAGTGATTGGGACCCTTTTCTAATTGGCCACCCTACTTAATGACAGGAAGAAAGTACTTTAAGGACAATCAACGTCTGACCGACAGGCATAAAAATCACCCCAAGATAACAGAGAACTTTAAGTTGGTCACAAAAGTGTTTAAATTTAGAAAGATTAGCAATAGATCAAACATAAAGTTATGCAGATACTATTTGATTTGATTGCATCAATGCTATAACGTTTTTTTTTTTTATTATTATTATTATTATTATTAAGGAATTCTAAATTAGTGTTAAAAAAATTATCCTTTGATCATATAAGCAGGAAAGCTAGCGAAACGGTCGTCGTATAAATGTACAACGAACGTTCTGAAAGAGTTTTATTGGTAATAATTAATACAAACTTATTGATTGAGTTTAGCACGGATAATAGAAATGTAATCGAATGACATTTTCAGCTTTGAAGTACAGTACTTTGGTGCTGGCAACTCACTTTGACAGACGTGTTTATAATCTGGAGATAGTTTATTAAAAGATAACAACAACAAAATCTTAAGTCATGTTAAAAGCTTACAAACTCGCTTGAACCGGTTAAAACCAATTCAAATAAACAAAGGAATTACTGCACTACGCTAACTGGCAGCAATTAAATATAATTACATGGGAACAAGTTGCATTCCTATAGACGGCCATACGTGAATGGTACGACAAAGCGAGATTGACAAAAGCTAGCGATTAACGATCAACATAAACCGGGCTACTTTAGAAATTCTATTTTCGTAGCATTTAGTAGGTTACCTACCTAACTAACTATATGACTTACGGAACTCACAAGCTTATCGCCGCAGTAACACGTTTGCTATTTGGATTCTATACTGAGCAACATTAAGCCAGTTTTCATCGCGAACATCTCGAAGATTCTTTCTAATATTGTCCTTCCAATGACCTTTCGGTCTTCCCAGCGGTCTCTTTCTCTCCGGCATCACTATGAAATATAGTATTCTTTTATTTCCTCCATCCGAACTACATGACCTCCTCATTTGAGCCAACTAAATTTCATTATTCTTATAAGATCAGCTGAATCATACAGTCCATGGCGTTTTTCATAATGTAGTCTCCTCCATTCTCCGATCATCTCGTCCTCCGGTTACGACCCGCATCTTCACCTGCTGCCAGGATCGTACCCTAACTTTTCCAACCATTAATCATTAACGACAAAACGACAGAATAACCGTTCAGTATACTTTCAATTTCAACTTTCGTGATATTATTCGCGAAGAGACTGAATAATAAAAAAAAATCGTTGCACGCTGCTAAGCTATATTTTCATTTCTTCCGTGACCTCATTATTTGTTTGTTACGTATGTTTCCAAGCATTTAGATTTCTCCACTGTAAAAAAAAAATACAATTAATTTACACTTTATTACACACAACTACCTTGAAGTAATGTATACAAGAAGTTAGTTTATCACGTCCTCCTGAATGTGAACCCTTCGTGTAAACTTAGGTTATCACTATTGCGTATTAAACACATCGTGAATGCATTTCGTTCAGAATATGTGGTGATAAACAACACCACTTATTTCGCATGAAACTTCTTCAATATATAGCGACAAAGGTGACAAATGTCTGCTGTGTTTTTCTTACTGCAAACGTGAGAAGTTGACCTTAAGAACGAAAACTATATAGATAATATGTGTGTGTGTGTGGGTATTATTGGAAAGTGTGTGGTATCATTCTAAGTCTGTTCTAAAAAAGAATTAGGTTAAAAGATTTCACTCACTGTTACTGATTGTGATCACTGAGTGATATTCTCTGCACATGTGTGGGTTATTCTCAGGGGAAAACCACACTATCATCATTCACTTTCAAAGCTGGTTTCCATCAAGCAAAACTAGAAAAAAAATATATATATCACACGGGAGAAAAAAAAAGGACAAGAGACTGTGATTTGTAGGTTAAAACTTTTATTTCTGTGTGGCTGGCTATTCTTGCGTTCACGAAAGTCGTAAATATGTTTTCGTTGTACTGACTTCTTTTCTTTCGGTTACTACGATGTACAACATTCGGTTAAGAAAATATGTTCCCAAGTTTTATTTATCTCGTGTCCCCTCTGTTAACCTTACAAATTGGTGGGGTTCTACTCTTCTGGGTACTTTGAACAGAGTGATTCGTAACCCAATTTATCAAAAGCTATAGGTCTCACCCTTAGAAGCTCACCAGTTCGTGTAAGACCTTCATAACAGTTCACTTGCTTAAACGTGAATGTGTTTCTCTTTCAAATAAATACTAGGAGCGATGGAAGAAACGTCCTTCTTGATGTCACGCTCGAATCTTTATACTAGGTGTATCTTAATATGTAGGACAAATTCCACAGATGAATTTCTGACACCGAAATAAAGAGTTCATATAAACATGGGGGCCGAGTTCTCTTTGTTTTTAAGATACAAGGTTTCCAATTTGGAGCCCAAAGTCGACTCTTGTCAATTTCGCCATATATTAGAAACGATCAAAACATGATTTGTAGCAATTCGGTGAATATTCAGAGGGTTTTTTTAAATATGCTATTGGTTTGACAGTGTTGCCAACTTACTATATCGTTTATATATTTTTTCAAATGGCACTACGTCAGTTTATTGGATATATGGTAAACATAATATATGAAACACAAAACGCAGTGTTTCAAACTATGAAAAATATACAAGATGAAATATTTCGCATGTCCATTTGTAATGCTTAACGTCATATTATATTAACAGTTTGCAACACTGTTTTTGTTTTGTTCGCATATTTTTTTTACCATCACTACAGAGAATACCCTATATTCAACAAACCCACATAGTGCCATGAAAATAAAAATAAAAGATTTATACCAAGAAAAACTAGAAGTCGAACATAATTTAAATCTTGAATAGAATGGTAATGACCTCGTAAAAAGTGATTGGTAATGGGAGATTAATTGTGGTTATATTAATAGCTTGTTCTACAAAGTAAGAACATGTTCAATGCAGTGTTTTTTCTTTCGTTGTTTATTATTATTAATTCTTTCTTTTGCTGTATGATTTCATCTATACGTCAGTCCCTCGGAGCACAAAACAACTTTCAACTTCGTATTAAGCGTAATCTATCGCATTAAACGGAAAGTAAAAATCTTGAGTTAATCTGAAAGCGTTTATTTCCATATTTATATAACTCCTAATTAGTAACTTCACAACTGTGAGGTGAAATTAACACCAATGTACAGTTCGCGATGGAAACTATCTCCGTAAAGAACCAAGGTGAATACAAGACACTCCAAATATCCCTATTCATAGAAAATAGCAGCTTTCTAAGTCTCACAACTTAAACAATATAGAAATACCAAATCAGTATTTGATATTTGAATTTATTTATGGTTCAGGCCGGAATAGGATATGGGAAGGAGTCCGGAAAGGATTCGACCAGGGTCTAAGTCGAAGATACTACCGCACCGGCATTTGCCTGTTGTGACTGAGGAAAATCTGTGGCTATAGGCAATGGCGAACACCCCACATAAAAGTTTTTGCGCTACGTCAGAGGTTCAGCAACAGTGCTGCCACGTTCAGGAAGATTCAGTACTTCTCCCTACAAATGGATCCGCCATTATGAGCCGAGTTCTGGAAGAAAGCGGAGTGAATAGATTTACAAGCAATTTCGATATAAAATTGCACCATTAGATCTTAAAAGATTAAGTATACATTTTCTAGATTCTAGAGCCTTATGTACTGGATAAATGAAAAGAATAAAACTTTATAGAAAAGTCTTTACTATTAAAGTGTTTGTTCCACGTTTTTAGACAAGTTTTATGACTTGATTCTGTAATGGCGTCCCAGGTGGGAAATGAAGAACTCTCTCTATAGTGTGTGTGGTGAATTTGGTTACAGCAGAGTGTTGTGATACAAGTGTGAATGTGACAATTGTCCGAGCTGGACACATGCTGAATGTAGTGAGTAAATGCGTGGAAATAGAAAAGTCCGTGCCGTGATTTATTGTAATAGTCGTAGGTCCATCATTGAAAAGTAGGAAAGAACTCAACCCTTTTTCCGTTATATTTTATTGTTTTCAAGTATCAAATAAATTTGTACATCATATAATTTATATACCCATTGGAAAATATTTGTAATTTATGCATAATGGATAGTGACGAAATTCTGTTCGCCATTGTCCGATGTTGAAACCATTTCAGGTTTTGGGGGAGTGTAAAGTCTAAATTGGGAGTGGAGTCTTGCATTTTGCGATATCTTTGAGAAGTCAAGGTGAATCTTGTATATAAAGATGTCTTCGTCCCGTTTTTGGAAGTTCCGGTGGTCCTCGGACCTGAAAGTAGGTGTGATTTTTATGTCGTAGTTCGGGAACTGTAGTTTTCTTCCCCCCAATATTTCAGAAACGCTTGCAACGTAGAGGTAATAATCGATTAAGAAAGGATAAGAGTTGGACCGAAAAAATAAATGTTGAAAACCGAAAATGTGTTTTTGAGCATGAACCGAAATATAACAGAAAATCGAGACCCAGATTTTGAAGAAAAACGAAGGTAGATAAAAATCCTAAACAGGATTTCCAACGAAAATCAACATTTGATAACAAAAATACAAAAAGAAAGTTTTAAAATAAATTAAAAACTGTTTCAGATTTTGAGAGAAATGAAAATCAAAAAGGCCATTTTCAAAACCATTAATGCAAGCAACAGTTTACTAAGTAAGTACTCATGCAAACAAGCAATCTATCAGAACTAAAGCAAAGCCAAAAAGTGAAAAGGGGACAAGAAATGAAGCAAACGAAAATAAAAATAAGCATTTTCTTTTTCTTTAATGCATGAACGGCCATTACTTAATGCAGAAGGAATTGTCGTAAAGGAACTTACCTAACCCGATGTATCCTTTGACTCCACCTAAATTTCTCACCCGGAAAAGTCCGGATTGTTTGAAGCCACAATTCAAAGACCAACCGAATTCAGACTTCAAAACGCATGTGGAATCACTTGATCTGTACAGGGAACCTACAAGAAACAGAAATTTGTAAGAAATCACCGCCAACTTAAATGGATTGCACTGTTAAAAATGTTTTCTAAACATTGCTGGAAATAAGGCAGCCATGGCTGTCTGGAAATTTCCAGTAAATAGACTAATAGAAACCAGCCATCATTCAATTGTCAGCAAGAGAAAAAAATAGAAGAAGCTTGAGCAAGATTTGAACACGGGTTGATCAGTTAGAAGCCCAGCGTCTTACCAACTGGAGTATATTATCGGATATAAAACAAATCAGTAGATCTCAACAGTGTTGAGGGTCAGAAGTTAGTTGCATGAACCCAAAAGATATAAACTTAATCGATCCCACGACTTACGCTATATTTGTTTTGTCAACTAGAGATCGGAATTTCCTGAGAATATTTCCCATTTCTGTTGAACTAGGGAGGAATCAAGATGGCAGCAACAAACACTTGATCAGAATTGCACTCAGGACTACGAAAAGAAACCGTTTTCTCATTCTGCGCATGTGGAGAACTGACAGCTGAAACTATCCACCTCAGCAAACGAAAAAGTCACTGCGATTTCTCTTCATTTCAATGAAACAACATGAAACACTGAAATTTCTGCGGGACTTTACTGAGAAATTTGAAGGACACCTACTCTTTATTCAGTCCTAGTAACCGTTATAAGTAATATGTTTTTTCATGTTATATAACTTCATAACTATTCATGTTATAAGATTGTAAAGGCATTTTTACTTATTGTTGCTAATCGTAAATTCTTTGGAGTAACTTGTCAGAAGGATGTCGCTGATCGCGGTTTAATAGACACAAGTAATCTGCAGCAATTATTATGAAATTTTTATTAACTGAAGTATATAGAATTCTCTACTGTAACAATCTAGGATAATTCTGACATTGATAGCTTGTAGTAACGGGAGCTACGAAATGTCAGCCACGGGAGAAACTAGATATGCTTTTTACATTCTTTTCTTTAGTTCACAATGGTTCGTGGAGTCAACAAATCTTGGAACGTTAATTGAACTCATTTCCCGACGCCATAGAATGATGAAATTTTGCAGAGCGACGTAAGTCTGGTGACAATATATTATTCCATTATTACTTTTATATATTTTTATATATTTATATGTTTTAAAAGCAAATCTATTTTTTTTTATTCTCAATTTCTTTATCCTAAAATAAATACTAGCCTGCAACTAACCTGAGTTTTCCTGGTTGCAGAACACTTTAGGATTTGGGTCATAAAACATATAGCTTGAGAAAATATATCCGAAGATCGACATAACTCAAAAAATGATCAAAAACTTTTAAAAGACATTCTTTTCTTAATAAATTCGTACTAAAAGGTAAAAAAAAATGTTAATACATGACTAAAATGAAAGGAATGGGGCTCGTCATTTCAAGAATTTATAAATTGACTGTATATCAGAGTGTGCCCCATGCTTTTCATTTTAGGCATGCATAAACAAAATTATATTTTGTTTTTCTTACTTTTTAGTACGAATTTGTTAAAAAAATGTATTTAAAAAGTTTTTTTTTCAAATTCTATTTTCATTCAGTAAATTACGGAAAGAGATCCACTGGAGGGCAATCAAAAGTGAAGATGATATGATTT
This sequence comes from Lepisma saccharinum, assembly GCA_022664845.1. NCBI lineage: Eukaryota > Metazoa > Arthropoda > Insecta > Zygentoma > Lepismatidae > Lepisma > Lepisma saccharinum. Next base: position 12,973 of record JAGDQP010006073.1, read on the forward strand.
CACGGTAGAATATATTAATGTTCGAATTGTGTAATTTCCAGAGAGGGGGAAGAATTAGTGAGATATGTGCTATATGGTATTTTGGGATCGTCTATATCTGTAAATAGAGCCAGGTAAGATTTTTACACAAAGGTGGAAATCCCAACCATCTCCCGCTACAAATCGAACACTGGAATATATCATATCAGACAAACAAAATGTTTTTGTATGGGTACAAAAACAATGTTAAAGCCAGTCCTGGGGAAGTTCCTAAAAACATAGACTCGTTTCAAGTTTAGTTTCCTCACCATTGATTAGTCGAGTGCAGTTCAAAGTTTAGCGTTAACGGTGTAGATCACCCGCCATTTTGGTATGACCTTTCCTTGAATTGTTTTACTAGTCTTATATCTCTCAGGAGCGTAATTTTTAACTTCTGTTTTCGTCTAGTGTTCCGTCATGTTTTCTTTGACTCATGCTGTTTGATAGAAATACAATATTTTATACACGAACAGTATAATTTCCCGTTGACATGTTGTGATTTATATGGAAAACTATTAATAATACATTGTACTCATATATTTGAAAAAACTTCACAAATTAAAACTTTACAAGAGTCAAAATAACCACCAAGGCAAATTTCTTGAAAGCAGAACTTGAATATTCTACTTCTGAGAGACATAAGACGAGTTAAACGATTCCCATGTAAATCAATGGAAAGGGTATACCAAGATGGCGAGGGTTATTTACACCGTTAAAGAAGGGAGATATTACGTTCGAGTTCCTTAAAAAAAGGAATTTATTAACGTTCCAGGGGGGAAAATGAACTTACGACGTTCAAATTCCTCAAAAAACTAACACTTTGTCTACGTTCAAGCAAAAAATGAACTTACGCCGTTCAAGTTCCTACAAAAACTATTTATCCGTGTACCATTAAAAAAAAAGATGCACGGTCATGAGTTAATAGCTAAGGGTGATGAATCATGTGTCATAACATAACATTGCAAAAATATTTTAGACTCAAGCATTCGCCAAAATGAATTTTATATACACTCGCCCAAGGATTTTTCCAGATCGCAGAAAAAGGAACGATTTTGGATATAATAGTTCCTCTTAAAATGGAACATTTACTCGTTTCTCCTTAAAAGGAACTTGAATCCCTTCATTTTCCATGTTTTTCTTTTTTCAAAAAGAACTAGTTCCAAGGAAAAAGTTCCTCTGAAAGGAATTCGTTCCTCGGAACCAACTGCTATGAACTTATTCGTCCACAAGTCTGGTTAATGAATATGTTTAGTCAGTGAATAACGTAGCAACAAAAACGTTCACAATAACAAAAGTAGTTTGTGAAACAATTAGAAACTAAATATTGAATACAGAAAGCAAAAATATTTCATATTGGTTTTGCTTAAAATCGATAATTCTAAATTTCATACATAGCCTTCTGGGTTCATCTTAAGTTCATCGTAAACATGTATATGAAACGTATGATAATTTCAATAGCAAATAATTAATTGAACGAAAAATAAAGGATTTAAATATCTTAAATCTGGGTCTGTTTCTGTCCTATTATCTAGATTTATAATTATTATTATTACGTTTTTATTTTAATCCTGCAATGCTAAAACAATTTTTCCGTTCTTTAATTTTTCAAACGTTCTTATATTCACATATTATTCGTACTTTACATTCATCATGCATAGATATTATCTTCCACTCCTAAATCTTCTTATCTGTCTATCATTATAAATAATTATGTTTTCGAAATACTTTTTCCCTGAGTCACTTTAATTTGGAATAATTTTCCTTCTCTTCAATCTCTTATAATATGTCCATTTATTTAGTTACAATCTTGTTTCTTCCTCAATTATTGTTTTCTGTTGCTTTCTTGTGGTTATTTCTAGCTTTTTACATGCTTTTCTTTGACTCACAATGGTTCATCGTGTCCTAAATTATTGCAACCTTAATTTAACTCATTTCTCGACGTCATATTTCTTCATATTTACGGTATATTTTTTAAACGCATGTTTTATTTCAATATGAACTTCTTTATCCTAAACTATATACTAACCCGCAATGATGTTTCATTTGACTGGTTGCAGAACACTTTAGGATTTGGGTGACAAAACATCAGTTTACAATATAAAGGGTAAGGAGAAAGTATCCGAACACCGGAATAACTCGAAAAAGTGTTTTAATTTTTTTTTTAAATATGCTTTTCTTCAAAGTACAAAATAAAAAATTCGTACTAAAATAGTAAAAAAATAATTTTGTTTGTAAGAAAATTACTTTAAAAAAATGTGTTTATGCATAACTAAAAAGAAAAACATGGGGCGCGCTCTCATAGACAATCATTTTATAAATTCTTCAATAGGCACGCCCATACTTTTCATTTTAGTCATGCATAAATATATATTTTTTTAAGTAATTTTCTTGAAAACAAAGTTATTTTTTAGTTTTTAGTACGAATTGTTTTATTTTGTATTTTTAGAAAAAGTATGCTTTTAAAAAGTTTTTTTAAATTATTTTTTAAAGTAAATTAGGTTTTAATTCTAAATATTTGTCCGTTTCTTAAATATTTTGGTTTATGTTATATTCTAGACTTCAAGTGATATTTTCTTTTTGTTTTTGTTATGTTCCACCACAAAATGTTAAATAATTTAAAAATAAACAAGTAGTGGTGTACCAAGGTACCCGTCGTTATTAAGGTTACAATGTACACCCTAAATGGAAGAGGTGACCACACTATTATCATTTGCGCCCTCCTACAAAATTTTGCGAAAGCAAACACACTGGAAAGAAAAGTACTCTTCTTGTGTATTGTAAGTGGTATGACTTTTAAAAATATTAAAACAAGCCCAATTTAAATCATTTCTGTACATTTTAAATGTGCGCAGATGTCAATAAACGAGTTTTACGTCGGTACTTACTTCTGCGTCGATTCAAGTGATTAGACTTACACATGAGAGGGAAAGGCTTGGTGAACAATTATTGGCAAACTGCAGTCGTCATCGACATACCTCAGACGCTATGTAATGCTCCAGAGAAATATACAGAGAAGTAGCCTTCATATGAACGAATAGCCTGCCCATTTCTTTCGTTTTGAGAAAGATTCTTTCCTCTCCAGTAGATGTTTCTGAGATCAATAGCTTATTTATTTAAATTTCCTGATAAATTGAAGCTTATGGTTGGTTTGTTCTGCCATATTTCAGCTAACATGAAACGCTGAATCAATCACAGAATTTGTAGACCAAGAAAATAAGTTATTGATCTCAGGGACATCTATCGGTAAGGAGAGAAACTTCAAGAGGAAATGCTTACAAATTTAAGAGTACAGGTGATATATCTGTGGTTATGTGAATGGAGGCCACTCTCGTTGTTATCGTAAACACCATGACGATCAGAAATGGTCGAATCCTTGTACTTCAATTCATGAAAAGTTTTGAGTGGGGATCTGTTTCAACACGATAAACTCGTGCCCATAACGTAGCTGCAACTCAACACGCTGTTCGAGACGAGAACATGTCAATTTGGCCAGCATTGTTAGCAGATTTTTCACCCATCAATATGTGGGAACGATTGGATGCCAGCTCCGGGTTCATCTGCGACCGCCATCAACTACTATTGCTGATCTGACCGTCCAGGTACATCACGTGCGGAGAACCATACCACAGGATTATATCCAACATGTCTACTATCAGAAGGTGTGTTCATCCCTCCATTCAACGTGGTAGTGATTACAGTGCTAATTGGGAAGGATTATATTAACTTTCAAATGATGAAACGCGCGTATCCTGTAAGTTGTAATCTTGTAATTTTGTAGAGTAATCTTCTGTCTTAATATAGAGTAATCTTTTGTCTAAATATAGCGTAATCTTCTGTCTTAATATAGAGTAATTTTCTGTCCAAATGTAGAATAATCTTATGTCCTAATGGAAAATAATCCTTCGTCCAAATGTAGATTAATCTTCTGTCCAAATGTAATCCTCTGTCCAAATTTCTTTCACCTAATATCTTGGTGATGGGATTCTTTTTTGTCAGTGTGGCTCGAATCACACTGGACATAAGTAATAACATCAGTTTCCTTCCTCATTTCTAGGAAAGCAAGCTGACAAAAATTTACCTCACTACCTTCCGAGACACTACACTAGGAAAAACGGACAAGAATGACAAAAAGTAGCTTTTCTACCCCATTTTCCGGTGATCTCAAATTTAAAATCTCAGGGTATGCCGTTTAAAACTCAGTTACCTCTGGTGCCGCCTCAATGCCTCGAAGAAAAATCCTGACAGTAAAAAGCACAATTAAACTGACCAAGGATTAAAATTAAGTCTGTCTATTGCCGGGAGGCTACTGTACTACCAAGCTATCAGCAATGCGATCAACTGTACATAAATTCTTTTGTCTTGTCTTAACTTCAAGCAAAATTCGTACAGCTCTACCCAGCCTTTGATGAAGCATGAAGCTCTCATCAATGTAACCTAAGCATCCTTGAACCGTATCAGAATTTTTTTACCTTCACTCTTTTGACCATCACCTCTGCATTAAAACCAAGGTTCTTGGTCACTCTTTCATTGACACCCACATGGAAAATTACATATAATTTCATTCTCAAACCATTCACTTAATTTCACTTGTAGACTTTTAATTGTCCTTTCGCTGGAATTCCTTTCGTAATAGATCGAAAAAGGAATCACAAGGATCGGGAGAGAGGGATACTTAATCCACACAGTGTCTAGGACCTGAAAGTGTTGTAATTAATATGAGAAATTAAACTAACTTTGGGGTTTGAGAAATACAGAAATATTTTGGTCAATGTTTAATGTCAGTTTAGTTTCAAACAAGCAAAGCGTGAGTAAAACTGGTTTTTCCTTTTCATTTCCTCTCTCCGAAACTGTTTTGTTCCTTGCATGCTGCATGTTTCTCATGCCAAGCCTCCTTTATTGCGCGCCCAAAGAATGATTCATTACGTGCTCGCATTTGACCTCAATTTCAGAGAGATTTGTTGATGTCCTCAAAATAACAAAACGGAAGTCTCTTGTAGTTTATCTTTCCCTCGTTCTTATCTTTCTTGGAAGCATCAATTAAAATGATAAAACAAAAAACAAAGAAACATCTCAAACGAAAGTAAACCGTCTACGAGGCTGCTTTTGTTTGTTCGTGATTTGTTCAAGTTAATGCTACCTCAACAGCTTTCCCTAAGGGTCTACGCACATAATAACATGTACCGCAGTACACGAAAGAAAATCTGTAGATTTACTCACGAAAAGTTCTCAATCTCCTGCCAAATTGTAGAGTGTAATTTAAGGTACCATTTTTTGTAAGATTACTAGCAAAATTGTAAACTAGAATGCAATTATCAATCGCTACATTGTTACATCAACGTTTATAGAATTAACTGTTTGCCTCACACTTGAAATCATTAAAATCTCCAATGATGTTGGAATTAGAGGGGCCATGAAAAAACGACTCTGAAAGTCAAAACGCCAGTCCGCCATCTTGGAACGCCCAGCCAGAATTTAGGAGTGATAAAGACTAAGGGCTGATTTTCATGAAAGCTTGCGTTGCTTGCGATTTGGGTCAATAGCCAATTGAAATACGTGTTACACATAGAACACGTAATAGGGGGACTTAAAGCACGTGTTTCAATTGGCTAGTCCCAGTAATCGCAAGCAACACAAGCGTTCATGAAAATTACCCTTTAAAGGGAAAGTGAATAGATAATCCCTGAATGTACGCATCCAACATATTATGAATTAAGTGTTGTTTGGTGGCAGTTTTCATACTCTTCTTCATCTCCGCATACTAAGATAATGGACTGACAGTTTGACGATGGGATTCACGCTTTTAATTACTTTTGGCTTATCTTCTAATTCTAACATCCATCAATGACGTCACGCGAGAGAATGTGAGACCAGTGATACTACCAGACAACCTGTTAGTTTTTATAGAGATATTCTCCAAACTGAACGATGTGTAGAAAGATTACAAATTACTCATGGGGATAATGATTCGTGGAAAGAGACACCCAAAACAACATCAGATTGCCAAGTGTTGCTACAATGTGTTGGATTTCCGTAAATAAACTGAACGGCTGTTTCAAATAGTCTCGAGTCCCTTTTAATATCAAAAACCAAGGCATCATAGCCATCAATATGGTTATTTTTCGCTGGAAAAGTTTATGACCACACACATGTAGGACTACTGATCAGATTGGTAGTTTCAATTCAATTTTATTACAAGTTATATCCAGCATTATTATAATGGACACAGTTACTAGATTAACAGTTAATAGTTAATAGACACAGTTAATAGCTATTGAAAAAATTTATCTTCCACGTTACATGAGAAAAATAATACAAATCTGTAATTTAACCAATAATTTCAAAGTTTCTCCAGCAATTGAAAATTTTGAGCGAAAATTTTCAGAATGGTTCGTTGTGTACCGGTAGTCTGCGAAAGTTGGGTAGTCCTCAGGATCAGAAAAGTTATACATGCATGTATAAGAAAAATTTTTATGTATGTGTTGTAATGTCCACAAGGACCCTGTGAGAGCTAATTGTTAGCTGTTAGCTTATATTACTTTGCCAAGCAATATCACTTTGCTGCAGCTACACGATTTTATGTAAATATTTCACAAAGAGTGGAGTGTTTTGACATCGACTCCAGCACAGTAGCTGGTTCAGATGAAGTGCTTTCCGTGTACACTGAAAATTGGCCGTGCCGTGCAAGTATATACAATGGTAAAATATTCAGCGGCAATTGGAAGATCCGGGTTAGCGTCCCGATCGCGACAGCGACCAATTTTGGTATATTTCTCAATAGGAAAGATTCTATTTCGACAAAAACGAGTTAAATAAATTATATTTCTTATATGAGTACCTCAAGTGTTCTACGTGTAGTGTTTCTTCTACGCAAATGCTCGTCCATAGTTTCAAAAAGTTTGAACTACGCTTATTTATAACAGCTATTCATGTATAACACAATCCTGCTCTGAACATGAATATAGTAATTTTGACAGAAAATAAATTTTAATTTTTTGAAATAGATTAGTTTTATACTCAATAGATGGCAGTAAGATTAGTGCTAATTTCATACCATATACCAATTTCATAAGCCTCTAAAGAAGTATTATTTGTCTGTATTTTTATGCCAAATAATGTTGTATGACGTCTCTATTTACTTCTTTTAGTTCTAAAAGTATTTTCCCTCATATATGTCATAACTGTATAGGAATATCGCGGATAAGTTTCAACATCTCACATACATAATTTATGTACTAATTAAATACTTGGTAGTTCATATGACATTTCACGTATTTAGTTTAGATGCAAAATTCCATTTTAATTAGTTCTAACCGATGGTACCATAATGAACGTAAGGTAATGCACGTAACAAACAAATTGATATCGCGGCCATATTGGGTATGTCTACAAAAATTGCACCACTGTCCCTCTAACGTACATTCTTCCAGTACGGTAGCTATTTTTACATTGAACTGACCCGATCTCAGATTTTTTCGGGCAAGATGGCGACCTAACGACGGAGATTGCTGAAATTCTAAGTGTAAAAATAATAAATTCATCACATTTTTCGGCTTAATCCAGAAGAAAATTGACAATAGTTAAACTTTAAAAGTGCTCCAGTTCTATACAAACTAGAAAATACAACAAAATCAAAATTGGAAGTGATAAAAACTTCGAAAGTGAATTGTGACTAGTGTGATGGTGTGAGTGCTGAAAGATGGAGAACTGTAACCAAGACGACAAATCAATAACTATAAAAATCATATTAAAATATATAGACGATTGTTTGACGTATCACTTTTTATTAATAATCAAGTTATCAAAATAAAAACAATGTCGCAATGGGCATATTCATAAAGAATCGAGCCCGCGACTATCTATTATAACGCTAGACGAGACCCGATCTCAATGATCGGTGGCGTGGCGTGGCGCTGCTGTAGGGCGAAGTATGATTGTCCTGCTGCCTAGTGATACCTTTCCAAAATACTCACTGCTATTTCATGTTATCCTCCACCAGTGTGTAACTTATTTATTGACTTTTCCTCGTGCATTCTTTTTACGTAACATTGTTGTGTAGGAACTGAATTGTGTTGAATTGATTTATTCAAGAGGTTATTATTGAAACCAGAGACTATAATCTTACACCCTAGCTCTTACGTATGTAGGTAAATACAATAAAACTAAATGAACCACGAATTAGCTTGATTTTTTTTTTTTTTTTTTTTTTTTATGAAGAAAGCTAAACAGTTTAATTTGGAATCAAGTCTAGATTCCAAGTATCTGATAACTAATCAAAGAAGCTTTAAGCTGTAGCAGAATCCTTACCTCTTTTACATTCACATATTTATTTCTTCATTTTTTCTCGAGATACAGCCTTCTCTGAAACGATGTTATCCTAAATTGGACTTGCTCCAATAGAAAGCTGGTATATTTCTTTTCTTTGAAAAGTTTACATATATTTTACAGATGCATTTAGACAATGTTAACGTAATGTACCTACCTTCGAGAGATAGTGCATCTAAAAGTAAGGGAAAATAATCTAGTCTGGTGGAGCTACAGGCTACCGAAAGCGTTGGCAAATGAACTTAAAATGTTCATATTATATCACAGTAGAGCTGATGTGGCATGCTATCGTCAAAGACTTCAATCTGCACTATAAAAAATTGATGTATTTCAAACTTGCCCAATACGTCCCCCAATAAAAAATAAAGGATTCCCAACAATTATCTGAAGTAAAGGTGGATCGAAATGAGCTTGAATGTGACGACTTTTCGTCAAATCGATATCTCAAACAGATTCGATACAAGGAGGAGATTCTATATGCCTAATTATTTTTAATGTGTGGTTCTATAACTATCAGGAGTAAGAATGACATACATTCAGCGAACATTTTTTAGTTATCAATGAGAAAGAATGGCATACCCCGGTTGCGTGGCGCTAATTACTTATGGTATATCGTCTTTACTCACACGGAAAGTCGTTTTATTCACTCGACCTACCTTTTCTTCAGAGATTTTCTGGGAATCCGCTACTTCTTTGAAAAAAAAAAAGTCGATTGCGTACTCCTTGGAAAATTTTGGAATATCTATTTTCAGATAGAACCAGTTTGAATTTCAGATAGATAGTATGCCGCATCAGGTCTACTGTTAGCGGTATCGAAAATATGACGCTCTGAAATTCATTTTCTCACGCTTTTGGCAGTCTCTAGTTGCGAAAAGTAGCCGAATTTCTCTACCGCGGTGACTTTTCTCTTATTTTTTTAAAAAGTATTATCATACCTCAATGTCTGTCCATGCATTACGCTAACACCCTGCATAATTTCATTTCACTTACAACCACGTATATGACCCAGCTCCCGTCACCCACTGATTAAGGTCGCGTATTTTGGATTAGCCAAGCTCTAGTAATGAAGCCGGCCATTCTGACTGACATTTACCGTGGATTCTCTGTTTCACCAGGCAATGGTATATCCAAGGCCATATTTTCTTTTCAGTTATACCACCCCCTTCCCCAGAAGAACGCTCACCGAGGGACATCCACCATCAGAATTATGAATGGTTTGCAGTGAGACTGAAATGTGTGTTTAATGGTAAAAGAAGACATGGTAAAACCATCATGCAGGATAAACCAAAAACTATTCTCAGCATATTCACTCATGTCAGACATTCAAAACTGCATATACCACGAATGCTCTAGGATATCATGTCCATAACCCTCGAATATATATATCCTATATCGTATGGATGTTTTTGTTTCTCAAGCACGTTTGAATTCGAATATGTTTATGGCCTTTAAGCATCTATGGCTCAGGCCGGCCTTAAGAACGTTTATAACTGTTTATTTGTGACTGCATTTTGAATAACATATTCAATTAGGCAAGTTGAACTATGAAGTAAGTTAACGTAGAAAACAAACAAAGAAGAAGTTAGTTTCAACTTAAAAGAAGATATTTCTAAAATCGCCTTTGCTGCAACCAATAAACTTTCCTTGCTTCAATACTTTACCCAGATCTTATTACGTGTAAGGTAAGTTTATGTCAAGTTCGGACTAGTCTTGATTTTTCCTTGCCGCGATGAACTTCACGTACAAAGTGTGTTGCAGAATTGTGGCAAAATTGATGATGACAAACGTGTCGCATCAAATTGGTAAAACCATAAATTGAATCTATTAGTCAGGTTAGATATTTGCATTCATTATACGCAATACAAACACCAGAAACGCAACATGCCATCGATCCTAGCGGTACAGTATAGATCATTATGATTTTCCTGATCAGGCTCGATTGTGAAAAAACCAATGAAACAACCTTCATACCTTTAACACAGGGGGAAACGAACTATCCCAATATTGAATTCAAGTCTTTACTTCGGAAACAGTCTTAGTAACTTTAAAGGGCTAATAAAATGTGCCAATCAATAGATGCCCCCATAGCGTAGTGGTTACCGTGACGGACAACAAAACAAATCTGAAGAATCTATGTTCGAATCCCACTGCTGACAGTTGAAAAAGAATACAAACTTGTTAATTAATAAACATGAAAAGGAGTGGACGAAGTTCGACTAAATATGTACACTAATCGACAACAACCACTGTTAGCAACATTCCGTCAAGATTTCTCCGGTATTAACCCTCCAACATTTTCACAAGACAGTTTTGTAGCAAATATAGGTTTGTCAGACGTCCTAGTTTCACCGAGTACATTTCCGGTTTTGAGGAAATATTACGGCGTCCGGTCGGTTTTAACTCACAGATTTAGCAGTAAAAAAAAAAGCAACATTTGCTTACCATACAAAATTTTCATTCCTACTCTGCGTATTGACATCCGGGTAAATCTGTTAAGTCTAAGCAAGAATGATGTGTCGAATTTGTAGCAAATTATCACATGTCAAGTAACAACTTTGCTACAAGCTCGTAGCAAGTTTGCAGGCTTGCAATGTCAAACTTCTTGCAAACATGTTATAAGTTTATTGCTCTACCGGGGTTTCGGGTTGTTTAGTTTATTTGTAATCGAAACAGAAGCTACAGTATTCTATACGTTAAATACTCTACATATCTATATGTAGAGAACAGAAGGCCAGTACGAGTTAGTACATTAAAAACGTATATAAAGTCAATGAAACTACAGAAAGGAACTGGGGCAGCTTTTTTTCTGCACAATTTTGCATTCACACCTAATATGGCTTTAATTAGGGATACATTCACAACTAATATGGCTTTAATTACGAATCTTTTTTGCTTTTTGAGATGGTACAGAGAAATAAATTAGATACCTGTTACTGTACATAACCCAGTACGTGTTTATACTTCTACTGGCCAAGTTTAATTATGAAGAAAATAGCAAGCACCACCAGAGTAACGGTACAAAAAGGAAAATTAATCTTTTGGCTGAGATGGAATGCATTTGCGGAAGAACTGAAAAAAAAAAGACGTTACCTCACTAGCAAGAAAACTCAACCACATTACGGCTTCTAAGAATTGTGTTACTCAAACGCCCTTTCTTGTACATGTATTTTTATATTAACAGCTGTCTTGACATGCCTATATCAATTTGTTTCTTGTTGTTGTTGTTTTTATTTTATGTTTCTAGAGATGAAAGAGTGACAGAGATAAACACACATAGAAAACACGTACTCAAACACACATCTGTAGTAGGGGGACAAAGAGACCAAGTCACGGGACTAGTCTAGATATATCCGATGCTGTGTATTATTTATTGCTTCTACAATGCTTTTCTTTGAAATCATTACTGAACCTTAATATGCAGTCTCTTTACATCGTGCAAAGGTGGTAAGGAGTGAAGTCATTCACTGTACTCTGTAAATTAACGGTTCTACCAGACCTCCAATGGCAAATTCTTGAGAACACACCCCAACTTCAAATCTTTTGCAGTTAATAGTGAATAGAAACTCTATTTACAGCCCCCAATTTCGGCTTTACACACCCCAAAATAAAAATCATAAAACCTTACTAATGTGTTAGAATATAATGAAATGCACTCAATAATACCAATATCTCAATTGTACCTTTTTGTGGACGAGGGAAACAGACTACACGAAGAAAATCAGTAAAAAATATAGTAGCACTTGATCGGGAGTACACACCTCTATATTTGAAGAGAAAAGACAGCAGTAATACAACTGAAAAATCAACATCAGATAGTGAAGACGGTGAAAAGTTAAAAGATTTCACAGAAAATACCAACTGGTCTAAGCAGAGAGAGAAAAATGCAGTTAAAGCTAAACAAACTTAATTTCAGAAATAAATATTACTACATGCAAACTTTAAAGCACTAACGGTTGGTTCGTTCCGAAAAGAGAAAAGTGTTCCGGTTACGATCGAGACAGGTGTTCCTTCGCAATTCATGATACAGGAAACACTTTCTATGATAGCTCGATAAAGAAGTTACATTTTCAATTTATTAATCCCAAAAGTAAAATTCCCTAGGGTTTTTATAATTTAATTTAGGTGCTTTGGCCCCTATTTCTTAGCCAACATACTATTTATGAATATTGATATTCATCTCAGGACCTTTAATTTTCTGACAAAAATCGGCTTTAATACTTCTGCGTGAGGTTATACGGATGCATTCCTGTTAATAGTCGAGTGGAATAAACGTGCTTCGTGTATTTTCATAATATTGAGTTTGCGTAATGCTACCAGTATCCACTTACCTTTTTCCAATTCTTACTTAAAGAGGATTACTATATAAACAGAATGAAAAACTCTCACCTAAAGCTTAACAGTATGCACGTGTCTTGTATTGAAGGAATGAATCTTTAGTTAAAATATAATTACAGAGTCCTTCAACTAAGAAAAGAATAATAAATCACCGTTCGGTATTCATGCAAGCTCACGAACAATCCACAGCGTGAATTAGGATTGCTGAGTTTGGGTTGGTGGGTGCGAAAAATAACACGAAACAAAGTTGGTGTTGAAATTCCCGTATTCAGTATGACTTTTGTTGTCCCATAATAGCTTCATATATGCGTCTCTATTACGACAACACACCTCGTAAAAAGAGTCATTACTGTAGCATAAAATAACATTTGTAAAGAAAACTTTTATATCTTCTTTTTTTCTTTTCCTTTCCGAAGAAAATTATTCTTTGTACTCACAGTATGTCATCAGAAAAGTATTCTCACTTTAACTCTCTTTAGTGCTTTAGAATCTTACGTAAGAATAGAAGTGAGTGGATTCGTTTTTTTAAACCAATCTTTTTTTCTGTGCAACGAAAAAGTAACTAAATATTCTTGGAGTGTAATTGACCAATATAACAGTTCAGCATAATGAAGGAGAAAATAACTTGTGTTAATTAAAAGCATAGATTATTGTGTCATTATCCATTCTTTATTTGAATGGCTCAGACCACAGCCGCAACTAGGATTTTATTTCGGGAAGGGCCTAAATCATTAGTACGGAATCTCATATGCACCAAAATATGTGAATTATAAATCAAGGGTGCCATTATTATGGATGAAAATAACAAGACATTCTGCTCGTGTGACAAAGAAATATATTTGCAGAGCATTTTAAATACTTATTTTCCAAAACCACTCTGATCCTGTATCAACAGAATATATTTTCAAAGCATGATTTAACTTTTAATATATTTTCCTGTATTTACAAAATGCAGGAGTAAATAATGATACTAGTAAAATTAAGAAAGAACATTGTTTACACTATAATATTTCTGGTTTACCTGAAATGTATCTACCAGCATGCACTAAGAAATTACTGCCTCAACAAAAATATGTTACAGTGTAAAATCCAGTCTTCTCGGAATTTTCGCTAGCATGTTAACAACTTCGTTTATGTCAATAGGAATGTCTCTGTTCATTGTCATATGAGAAAGTCCGTTTAACCGGTTCTCAGACATGACAATACATAGATATGTGTTTTAATCTGCAGAGACAGGAAAAGCTTTTTTTCAGGGTTACTCGTAGTTACAGGGAGGGTTGCAAATATTTGTAAGAGAGTGTAGAAATTAGAGTATACAGACTTGGGGCAAACTTGAAGCGCTTCAAGCGCATTTCGTGGCAGAACCTCCTTTTCTTTACCACACCACAATTCTTTGCAGAGTTCAAACTCTCCTTCAACAACACTTTCTAAATTGACATCCACTTCATAAAATTTCACAGCAGGTTTCAGTGCTTCAAAATCTGCTTCACTAATGAATTGTGGTATGAAGTGCTGAAGGTGATGAGGATCGAACAATGCATTTAATTCACTTACTAGATAGTCCAAATACGGAATACTTAAGAGACCGAAGGTAGTACTCCTCTTCGTTACTTGCAAGTTGATTTTGTCTGTGTGTCTGCCTGTTTGCAAAACGTGGTTTTGACAAAGGAACATTTGGCTCTTCACATAATGACTTTATTTTCAAAAAAGAAGTCTTGAAACTGTCTTCTGCGTTGTCTCTTTTCTTTGAAAGAAGGCTTATGATGTTACTAACCAATGTGACTTCTCCCAATAACTTCAAAGTAGGTAACTAATTCTCGGGATAGTGGTAAGAGAAGAGAGGCTATTTCATGCAGTATAACAATAGTAGAGACAAAGTTGCATTTTGTTAGCGCACTGAGATATGCTGATGCCATGCTGCTTGAGTCGTCATTCCGTTCTGTTAATTCTTCTAAGCTCTTTAATACTAAAACAAATAGGAGTTGAAAAAATGTGCAAATCCCATCATGGTTTTCAATAAACCTTGTTTGGCAGTAACGAGACAATTTTATCTTGTTTCCGTCTGTTTCATCTTCCACATATCGCTCAAAACTGCTGATCTCATGGTTGAAGCAGAAAAGAAAGTTGTCACGTTATTCACAATGCCAAGAGCATTTCGAATACTGTTGAGGTTACAAGCGTGGACCACAGATAAATTAAGCACAGGACTTGAACATGGAACATACACAGCAGTAAGACAAATGCGCTTTATCTCTGCTTGAACACCGCCAAAGCGACGACTCATCACACTGCACCCATCGCATCCTTTCATGCAGGGTGCAATCTTTGACATATCGGAGGCAGATAATAAAATGATCCTTCTTTGCTAAATCAGCAGTTTCGTCGGCAAGCACACTGAAATACTTTGCTTCCTGCACTTCTTTAATAACTGTTTTAGCAATGAAATTGCCACATTCCTCGATGATTTCGTTTTGAATCTTCCAGCTGGTGTACTTTGCGTTGTCTGGAGCAGAAGCCAGATGATTTCGGAGAACATCATCTCCAGCATCCAAACGAAATCGTAATAGCACTCTGAAGCTCTTATCATTGTGGAGTGGCTGCTCAGTAGTTAATAGTCCACAATCGTTTGATCCTCGTAGAGCCAATTCTTGACGCCCACATAATATAACGGTTTTCACTAAATATAATCCTCAAGATTAAAAGCGAGAGCTATAATAGTATTTATATTTTTCTTTTGATTTCGGAGGGGGCCCGGGCCCGGTAAGCCCATACCTTGTTGCGGTCCTGGCTTAGATCTGATCAACTATCACAGTCAATAGGACGTGATTACTATGTTGTGAAATTGTAATCACGGCTTATTGTTTGTGGCGGTTAGTCCAGAATTTCGTTCAGAGAGACCATTTTACAAGCAGGAAAGAATATTTATTTTCTCTCTTCGGCACAGTGTGACAACTACGAATCGATATTATCAGTAAGGAGGTATTTTGTTGGTTCTAAGAGTAATTAAGCTATCCCTGTGCGATGCGCACGCATCGTGAACGGCGCATAGGGGTGGTGTAGGTAGCGCTCCACATATTCTCGACCTACAACACAAATTGGGATGCGGCAGCCAGTCCCACGCTCGACCGCCTTTGTCTCCCAGGAGCCCAGGAATACCAAGGACACTCTGGTACTCAATTTCATAGGAGGCTGAGTGCACCAGGCATGGGAACACTATGAGTGAAAAGTCTGCGGTGTCCTGACCGGGATTTGAACCCAGACACCCAATTCGTAGTCAGACGCGCTACCGTCTGAGCCACAGTGACTCATTCTGGAGGTAATACCCCAGGGAATATTTGAAAGAAACACTGGATAGTAACTTAGGCATCTATTAGACCTGTCTGCAATTAGAACTTGTTTTACACCTGACTGCATGCAAAGAGGACCCAGAGTAGGAAATATACCCCGGAAATCGGCATCAGTTTTGATTCGTGGCGTGTCGTAAGGCACTACTGCATAAAGAAAACTGACAAGCAGTAGCTGGAGAGTTTTCGCCTTGGTATAGTGGTTACAGCATCGAGAAGCTGATAGGGAGTCCCGAGTAAAGCTACAATGGATTAGGTTAGGAAAGTCAGGTTAGGTTATTTTTATATATATGCATTTTGAAATCTTACACAATTGACACAATCCTATACTCTCCGTTGGGTGGATTAATGGGTTGACTGACTCATTACAGAATCTTACTAAGTTTCAATGGAACTAGCTAAAACATTATGCCACTTCCTTTGTAGTACTATGGCCAATACACGGAGCACGACCTGATCGTTGCAGTAACCTGCTGGGGCCTGTTTCACGAAAGTATTTGTCAACATTGCACTCTTCAGTTTGCATTTCCGGAGGACTGTCTCAAGACCGCCCCTTGTTCTCATTCAGTCACTTTTCTATCATTTTGTGCAAGGAGTGTAATTATATTAGACAATATTCAATTGTTAGTAAACTCTTGACACCCAAAACTAGGCAACCAAGCGAGAGTATACATAAAGATTGTGACGGGAGTTTAGCAGCCTTCAGATGCAAACTGAACAGTGAAAAGTTGACAAGTACTTTCACGAAGCAAGCCCGACACCGACATGATATTTGGTGTTTGCATTGAGTATGATACAATCTTTCCTGATTTTCTAACCCTCGTCTGAATTATGTGATCAATGTTTCCATTGCGTATTAAAAAAACTAATATTTTTTAAAGAAATACTTTTCTTAAATAATTCGTACTAAAAAAATAATATTGTTTATGCATGACTAAAACGAAAAGCATGGGTGCACTAATTCAAGAAGTGATTGTATATGAGTGCGCGCGCCCCATGCTTTTCTTTTTAGTCAGTGCTAAACAAAATTATCATTTACTTTTTACTACAAATTGTTTAAGAAAATAATGTACCATATTTTAAAAGATTTTTATTATTTTTTTATCCAAATCCTAAAGTGTTCTGCAACCAGTCTAACGCTGCATCGTTGCAGGCTAGTATTTATGGGTAATATTAAATATATATATATATATATATATATATATATATATACAGAAATATATGAAAGTAACAATAGAATATTGTATTTAGAGCAAAGGCGCTGTATTTCAGATCTATTATTTATTAAAAAATAACTCAAAATGGCTCAGATTGCACAGAGCTAGTATCACTGTTACAGTTTCGTGTCCCGTCATTAAAAACTCGCGTAGACAACACTGGTCTTTTCCACTGCAAAAAGGCAAGGACAGATATAATGATGAAGTCACCAATCTGGAGAATATGTACTACCTACAATGAAATGTGTAGAACTTGTACCGAATTGGATAATATGTTATATGTCTATCAAAACATTTATAGATATTGTAAGAAAAAATGTCTGGAAATGAGCACTGTAAATATCGACACTCTAATTGGGCTATAAAGTATGTTGTGTTGACAATAAATAAATAAATAATAATATATGGATGGACACGCAATACGGTCAATCTCTCACGAGACGGGGGGCAGAAAGGACATCTCTCCCGACATCGTGAGAATCAGTAAAGTCGTACCCTGCTCCTCCCTCAAGTTTTTGGCTAAATAAGTGAATTATAGGGTATACATTAGTAACTATAAAATGCAAAATAATGAGAACAAATCTCATAAAAAGAAGAGTTTTTGCTTCTGCCTCAATGGTTTTGCGCCAGGATGAACTAAACTAAATATTTTTTTTTTCCTTTTTCTTTTTCCTTTTGCTTCGCCTTGCATAATTTTCTTCACTGTTGATATGATGAGATAAATTTTATTAATTTTCATTTTTGCAATTCCCTTCTTACATTTATCTAAATTTTTGTTTTATTTCGTGTTTTGGTGCATTTATTTCTTTAAAAAGTTAATGGTTTCAGATTTCTGGCTTTTAAATGTGTTTTTCCTGTTATCCAGGTAACTTTGATTCCCCATTAGTTTTCATTTTTGTCGATTGAACTGTAAGTTTCGAGTTCGTTTTTATCCTATAAGTGATTTTGCCTCGTACCTTCCCTTAAGATCTGTGAATTTCAATTCTCACCAACATTTGAAATTTCTCCTGATATTTTATTTGCATTTATCACCCCCTCCCCTGAATCGTCTTTTTCCTTCCCGAATAATTTGTGCGTACAGATCTGAATACTGTAATAGAAATTACAGTAAAAAAATTATAAGAAATCTATTTTAATGTTTTTGGGCCCAGCGCGGACTCTGGATTAGCAATGGTGAACCTATGGCGAACTATCCTGACAGTTTTACCAGGGTTTCCCTCAGTTTCACCAGGTGAAGGCCGGAATAGTACCTTAAATAAGGCCCTGGTCGCTACCTTCCATATCCTCTCCTCTACCCTATTCCGACCTGAGTCAAAGACGCTTAAAAGTCATAAATATATTCAATTCAATGCGTATGCGCAGAGACACTTATAGCGGAAAGGACGCCTAGCATCCCCCCCCCCCTCTAACGTTTGGGCGAACTAATTCAGAAGCTATGTTAATAGCCCTTTTCACAGAAGATGCCTGCATTGGTTGAGACGCTAGTGTTAGGTTAGGTTAGTCTTCCTGTAGTGACCTACCTGTCCAACACATCCTACAATCTCTCTATCAGATTGATCAGGTGCAATTTGTTAAAGGTTCTTTATGTTTCACATAGTTCTGAAATAGGTGCGAGTGATGTTTAGGATTTATTGCCGTGTTACATAATAAAGCCTTGGCAAATAATGCCCACTTCTGATGGTGCGTCATGCTCTATCAACTGATTGTTCGTTAATAAGAACATTCCTCCTCACGTAAATCATTAATCTTCGAAAGCAATTTTTATGAATACTCTTGCCTTTCTTTTCTTATTACGTCAGCTTTGTACTTCTTGGCTGCCACTTATAAATTCAAACTAATAGACTTAATTACTCATTGCAGACATTCACAAGTAACTTAGGTTGATGCCTGGACTCACTATGGTAGTAGGACACAGTTTGTTTTAGCAACGCAAATGTCTGATTTGGTAGATTAGGGGTTACTGCCCCCCCCTCCCCCCACTGATGTTCAAGTGGAGTACTCTGTTATATTTGAATACCACATCATTTGAATTCATCCATTTGTGCATTTTATTTCGTTTTTTGTTAGTTGTGTTTATGAGCGGAAACTTTTGCTCGCTAGTAGATGTTACAAGGATTGCATTGATTGGGCAATCCTTGTAACATCTAAGGGCTTTATGTATGGGCTTTTGGCATCTAAGACTCAGATCGACAAGCATTTCATGTTATCATAAGTAATAATTGATAAAGAATATGGGCATTTCTGTCACTTCAATATAATTTTTCTCGTAAGTCTCTTTTCCATATACCTGTATTAGTAAAATATTCAAATATGGCGACAAAAGGATTGAGTACTTCCAAGATACTTCCGCCAAAGAAAAATACACACAGTAGAACTTTACGGTTTATTGCACTTTGTACTCGAGCATGCATCGACACTAATACCCAAACATTATCACTGACAATGAAAATCATAAATTTAATATAGGCCTTATAGAAATTATTTCGTATATCTTGGAAATAGAATTTAACAAAATCGCAAAGGATGTAACACGGCTCACTATATTCGGTACGTGCAAAAGTTCTACCCGTTTTTGCTGTGCATACACAAGTGCAAACAGCATAAAATTGAGCTCACCTAGGACTGTGCATAATCGCCATGGCAATCAATGATCTCTTCCCACGGCGGCACATCCTCCACATCATCTAATATTTTCTGAGCGAAGGAGTTATGCAAAGTACGAAATAGGAGGTACTTTGTAGATGCCAAGTCAAGAGAATAGGGTGGGTGGGGTAAAACTTACCAACCAAAGTCCATCAATTTTTGACGGGTGATGAAAGCAGCATGTAGCTTGGCGTTACCATGGTGGATGATGACTACTTGGATATTGACGCGGCCAGGTCGCTTCGATCGAAATGGTGCTCACAGACTGTCCAATTGTTGAGAGAAGAAGTTGGTCTTTATGGTATGGTTAGGTTCCAAGGCTACTAAGTTAATTATGCCTTTGATATCCCACCACACACTTAATATCACATTCTTGAGATGAAGATCTGGTTTGAACCTCAATGGAGACAGTTCAGACACATAGTACTTCAATATTTCTCATCACCCCTGACAATGCGTGTCAAGAAACCTGCCATTTTGAACCGGGAAAGCAAGGAAACACTGGTTTCGGCGTGCCCCTCCCGTTGAATTGCACTCAGCAGATGTGGAAGCCAAGGATCGAAAAGTAGTGAAACTCAGGAATTTGAGCCGTCTTTCAATTATTGTCCTGTGTACCTGGAAAGTTTCCGCCATTTCATCTACGTTTAAGTTCGGACTGTTTCGTATGACTTGGTCGAGATCCTCTTGGGAAAACACTGATGGACGTCCAGACCGTGGTTGATTTTGACAGTTTCTGTCTCTATCCCTAAATTTTCAAAACCATTCACGACATGTGGTATTGCCAATTGCATCTTCACCGTACACTTGCCGAATGTTGCGGCTAGATGCCTTTATCGAACTTAAAAATAAAACACTATCTGATTTGCTCCTTAACGATCTGTATTTTACCGACACGATACTATCTACTCGTCGATACTCGCTGCCTGTGCCTGCTCTAATATTCCCCTGATTACGTAGCTATTGATTCACGTACTGACAGCGCCATCGGTGAGAACAGTACTTCTCTAACCTGTGACATGTCAAAACTCAAAACGGGTAGAAGTTTTGCACTTACCCAATATTATGTTTCTTTTTCTATATTTACATCGAGCAATGTTTTTTTTAGAAATATAAATATTCAGTATTGCTTCGTTTTGTCGCCAGACTTTTTGAGTAGAAAATATACGTTTTAATGTTTGAAAATCCGAACTAACTTCCCGATAGTAATCTTGATCTACACAGTATGTATATTCTGACAGCCTGTTCAGTCATAGTATATCAAAATTCAGTGTGTACACCCATGGAAGAAAATGAAAGGTTCCGACCCACGCAATACTATTATTATTACATTCTCATGTTGAGAACTATATTCTTCCGTAGACAGAGGCTGATCTCTGGGTGAGTACGAACAACTAATTAAATTATAATGTAAACTCAGCTTCTAAGAAAATGACCGACAAAAATTTCTGTGAGCCTGAAAACTGTATAAATGGACTGAATAGCTACTGAAGAAATCAGTGGATCAAAGCAGTATTGTTTCCGGTACAGTTTTTTACTATGGAGCCTACAGAATATCTAGTAAAAACGATCACTTCCAGGGGAAGGGACCTGTGTACTTAACAAAACTTGATATAGTTACCCAAATAATAGCGATTTCTGTTTAAAAGGTCAGCATAATTTTATACGTAAATCGGAATTTCGAAGCAATCCGGACCCATCCCCTAAATACGTTACTGGTGAGGATTGTAGTGCCTCGAACATATCTCGCAACGAATTGATAGTTCGTGAATGAAAAAAAATAGTAGTATTAATATTCGCTATGAAGATGAAGCTGTAGTCAGAATTATAGTTTGAATACATTCGCACCAATCTAGGCTAACAAGCTGAATGTCTCCTTATAGAAAGCTTTCTTTTTAAGTATTAGCAACCAGACTAAAGATTGGTTCAGTGATATTTCAAAAGGAAATTACTCTGAAGGTAACATCAGCAGACTGCTATAAACTCTAAAGAAATGAGAGAGAGAAATTCGTTATTAACGTACAATATTTATTAGTTTTTCATTTAATCTCTCATAAAAGAAACCATAATGTTCGTAGTTTTTGTGATGTGTTTGTTTGTTTGTTTTCTTTGAACTTTTTCCTGGTTCAAGATCCTCCTCTCATTCAAGAGAAAAGTGTGACACGGAGAGTCGTTGAGCAAGTTTGTGACGTCCCACGCCAAAAGGAGTCATCCGACATTTTTTTTTTCTTTACAAAGAGCGTTACAGAAATCTTCATCTGTCATACATGGATTTAGACAGGGAGATGGATCTACTTCAAGCGACCCGAAAGTGAAGCCAGCACAATCCATGAGTACCTGGCAGGTGTAATTCATTAAAAAAAAACTGAACATCACGTTCCGTACAATACCATATTTAAAATATTCCAGTCTTCTTCCTCTCTTCCTTAGCTAGATCTTCTTCCATTCTTTGCTTCCACACGCCCAGGCACAGGCCAACCAATAAGACGCAAGTTGATACCAATCATCGAGGCAAGATTAATCGGAAACCGGCGTCAAGTTGACCCGGCTTAAATTGGGCCAGTCAATCCGCCTACCGTATTTACATCCATGTCCATCATAGAATGGGCGATGCGGACGTATCTGTGTAGGCGTGTATAATATTACTCGTACAATTTTTCACTGGTTGATTACATTACCTAACTTCAGGATAGCATTCATTTCAGATTATATTATTATTATTATTAAGCTGTCATTTCCATGGATACGGGTGAACGTTTAGCTAAAGTAGGATCTTCTTCGAGTTATTAAAGAGGTATGCTGGCTGCATTCAATTATTTTTTTTGTTAATATAATAATAATACACAGTCCCTAGCAGTATAGCATTTAGAAAAAGAAGCCATAGTCGACTTTAGTCGAGTTAAGTGTCCTCCCATTATATCCCTGTTGCATAAACCAATGAATTTTTATATGAAGGGTACAGCTCACGCACTTATTGAATTGAATTTGCTGTATTACGTTTCATTTTACTTCTTTTCTTGACCTTCCACGAAACAGGCTTGACAAATCACGTTCAGGGTCGTAGCCAGGGAAAGGGTACAGGGGGTCAGGACACATCCGAAATTCCCATTTCTCCTTTAAAATTAGTATAAATTTAGGCGTAATTATGTACGTTTCATGCCTGGATTCCCAAAAGAAGCTGGTAGGTACCCTCCGTAACGAAATTCTGGATACGCTCCTGAGCACATGCAATTCGTATCCTGTGATCAGTGTGTGTGTCCATTACTTTTTGATTAGACAATGTTTAATAGCGAACTGGACCAAATAGTCTTAAAGATAAGGTAAAACATTCAAACATGGAAATCAACTTACAATATTAACGTAAGTTTTTCTACAGAAATAAATCAGACAACGTTGATTAATGTTATCGCCTTTCTTTGTTTCAATTGCTGACATTTCTTTCTGAGCGCTGCTACCATTCTTCTACCATCGTCTGAGTGCTAGTCTACCTACCGTGTACTAGCAGGATTTTTTCTGTGCGACTTTTTAATTGGGAAAATGAAACACATACTTTTATATGACAGCGCACGCACTGTCAATGTTAAAATCACTGTGATGAAAAAATTGAAACATGCTCTATTTCGGATGTGATGGAACTATCGTTTGCATACACATGTGTTTAAACCTCTTGGTGCGCACTAGCAATTGAATTGCTCAATTCAATGGTTGCGTCTTGTACTCTCAGAAAGAAGTGTTTCCAGATAATTACACAGTAAGAAGTAATTTATTCATTAAGGTGTGTTTTGCAACATTGTTTATAATTGAAGTAAAAAATAGACTAGAACGTTTATAGACAAAATACCGAAACATGGAAGTGATATTTTATGTTCAAACATATAATTATAGGAGTGGTTTATTTTCGGTTACAACTTCGATATGTTTCATCGTTGTAATATTGAGGCGTATGAAGGAGCAAAAGTCTATGTTAGATATTAAAAAATAGAACATAGACGCTTGATCTATGTTACTTATTCGAGAATAGAACATAGACGTTTGTTCGCGCATACGCCTCAGTTTTCTCAAAATTATTTCGTGAAGTAAATATTTGTCTTAAGTTAGCAAGGTCCTAGTGTTTTAATATTGTAGCCAATCTCTACGGTATAGTGGTGGTATACAGCCAGTCGAAAAGTAGTATTTTGATACAGTATGCTACCTTATCAGTACAGAATACTGGCCCGATACTCTGTGCGGGTAGGTTATGACCAAGAGCGAATAACAAGTTATAAAATATTTATATCCAAGCTTATCATAAAATAATTTAAAAACTTTTTAATTTCTCTGAAAGACGCAAAGACCCAGCCCCCCGTACTCCAGAGTCCAGACGGTAACGACGCGAACTTCATATTGATAATAAATAGGGATGCGGGTTCAAACTTCACGGCCGATAATCCTGACAGATTTTCAGGGTTTTCTCCTCGCTTTCACCAGACGAATGGTATCTTAAGTAAAATTTTGGATGATACTTTCTTCATCCTCTGCCTACCTTATCCTGGGCTGAGATAAAGATGTAAAATGGCCACAAATAAATAATTGTGGTGTGATTTCATTCCTTAAGAACAATAACCTCAGAAAGTGATTTTTAAAAAAAATAAGGAAGTGAAGATACTCCTTAATTTCTTCTAAGTGTCCAGGGGCAAAATTACTATGGCAAAAAAAAACGCAATGCAGAGAGCCCGACCTTTTCAAGGGGATCCTTCACCCTAGGCTCCAAATGGGCCAAATCGACCTCCAGGATTCTCTTGCGGGGGGTGCATAAAATGTAGTTACGCCTTTGAGTATGTCCAAAATATAAATTTATTTATTTATTCCTTTAAAAAAAAAATCTTATTATGTTCGTCCCACAATTAATATTTCGTTCCCAAGCATTGAAAAGGAAAATCCTTCACCCAGTTAGAAATAATTAACTAAATGAATTATCCTGGAAAAAAATAATTAATCAGGTACCTTGAACCATCTCTCCTTCTTTGTAAGGGTTAGCTTTGTTTAGTCATTAGGAAGGGTAATTAGATAATGACATGTAATTTCTTTTACATGTTCTTAGATATTCTCTCTCTCTCTATTCACTCCCTTCCCCCTCTCTCTGTTTTCACATTTCCGTAAAGTTTTCTTAAATTTAGATCGGAACTACCACTTACAACTGATAATAAACGTTTGGTTAAAAAAAAACGGTAGGTTCTTGAAAGTAAACTTAGCCTCTGCCATTTCTCTCCATTCATTCAGCTTCCTTTTGGTCATAGAATACATTTTTCTCCTTTAAAACATTTTTCTATTTCTCTTTTGCATTCATTCTACTTCTGGTTCGAATCCTTTATAAATAATTTCTGCACAGACAATGTTTTATCCTGTTTCATTCTCTCATTTTGATCATTTTCACTTTTGTTCATCACTCCAGCAAATAATTTCTCAAACACTAAATTGGGAAGAGCAGATTCCACTCGAAATCAGCGCAATGTTTCATCTTATGACAGTGGAAAGAGAAACCACTCTTTTAGAGCGGATTTTCATCGGAGGAAAGATGAGAAATTTCCGCTCGAAAAAGGATATAAAGATTTTTAATTTGTGAGAAGGTAACTAATTTTATAAATATATTTATTGAATTTTTAAGCTCTTTTGTTTAAGCCGATGTCGCAAGGGACTTGTTTTCGTGGGGAAAAAAATATTTTTAAGAAGCTGTTTCCGGCAATTATCAGTTAAAAGTTGTTTGTGATCTTGTGGCTCATCAAATTTGACAGGTGAAAGGCAGGTACGCTCGCCCGGGGGAGGACAGCGCTAGGGGAAGAAAAGTGAACTTTTAATTAGTAGTGACCTCTGATTGGTGGAAAGAAAAGACGATCTCCTTTCTTTATTGATTACGTAATTTTTCTATATTCAGTTGTAGAGTGTAGTCTGAGGAAGGAAATGGTGTACTTACGAAACCGTTACGTTTGAGGTTGTTTTTGTTATTAAAGAACTCAGCCTTGTCAGAAAGCTTTGTTTTTATAGTCAAATGTATTTTCTTCAATATAAGAAAATAACTGCCCAAAGTTACCCCTTTTTTTATTCAATTTTTTAAATAAAAGTTATATTATTAGAATAAACGACTAAATAAATGGCGAAAAATAGAAGCCTCGCGCAATGTTGTTTTTCAGAAATCTAACCTCAAAAGAAGAGAAATGGAAGACATGGGATAAGATATGTGTATGCTTGAGTATGTGTGTGTGCATGCGTGTCTGATATATATAGAGAGAGGAAGAGAAAGGGAGAGAGAGAGAGAGAGAGCAGAGAGAGGCTAGGGGGCCAATTCAAACCACATGATTAACAAACTGTTATTTTCAACGTCGAAAAGAAAAATACTTCTATGTTGAAAATTATTAACAAATTTAATAATTTTTAAATGAATAAATTAATAATTGATTTTGCTTTATTAATATCATTGTAAAATCGTTTAATATTAGTATTATTTTTTATCATAGTTCCGTTATTACATAACAAAGCATTTGGAAATGTATTTATTAATTATTACTCACTTTACATACACTCTAAATTCGAGTCAGGAATCATATATTTAAATAAAACATAATATTTCATTTTTAAAAATTATCATTTAAGTATACGCTAAAATGTTAAAATGTTGTTAAGGGGGTTAAATTTTGCACCTCTGACTTCAGATTCGTAATCAGGGACCATCCATCCCCCCCCCCCCAAAAAAAAACGAGTATAGATTTTGAAATCATTTACTTGAGTTTTTTACTTTTGACCAGCTTTTTTTTTTTTAATCGGCCGCACTGTGCGACTGCACTAAATTGTCAGGCACAAGAAACACTAGATTGAAACAGCATAGAGAATCAGAAATACATTTCCCGAACCCCGAAAACCAACAAAGTTACTCCGACGATTTTTTCTATTTGTGAGTTAGGAGTCGGAATCTTCATTCTTTGAGAATATGTTCCATTTCTATGAAAGCAAGCCATGAAGATGGCGACAGCAAACACTTGACTAACATTAAACATGATGTTGCAACAAGTAGTGCCGAATTTAGAAATTTTCCTATGGGGGAGGGGCGGAAGTTAAATTTTGCTGCCCTTTCTATCGTTTTCCAGCCGAACAACACGACCGACCGACGCGACGGCCACAACTTTGTACCGCATCACGTAATGTACTTTTGTTATCTTCTCTGGAGCCTGTCGTGGCATCGCTATAACTAACTCCAGTAAGGCAGTAGACGTACCTATCTGACTTGAATTGCCGTCTTGAATTTTAAAAATGCATGAAATAACAAAAACTGTCTTAGCGCGCCGGTGTTAAAATTTTAAACACATTTAGGTCAATTTCAATTTAATAGGCGACTTTACTTCCTCTGTTAGGAGCTATTTTTTATATATATTTTTAGCTGTTTGCCGCCCCCTAAACGTACCGCCCGGGGCGCTTGCCCTTCTCCTCCTCCCTACTTAGATCCTGCACTGAGGATAAGAAAGGCGTAGTGCTTGTCAAATGTTTCCTATGGTCATTTTGATTGCTTGTTTTCATAGAAATGAAATTCAATGAATCGGAATTGTGATCCCTAATTGACAAATAGAAAAGTGATTAAACCATGACGTAAGTCGTCGGAGTAACTCCGTTTTCGGGGATCGGGAAACGTATTTATGATCCTCTACATTCTTTGAATTTAGTGTTCCTTGTGGTTGGTACTTTAGTGCAGTACTGGTGAGGTAATTGCGAGATGACGCCTTCGAAAGGGTCTTTATCGACCAGTGAAGTACTTGAGAACAACATTCAAAGATATTTATACTGTGTATCGTCCTCCTCACTACTTTTGGTATATTATAATTGGAAAAAGTTATCAGGTCTTCTGTTGTCATCTTTTTACTAAACACGATTCACTTCACAGTATTTCGATAACCTTCGCTGTAAAAAACAAATGGCGGTTAACAAACTTGACCCATGATGCATTGTGAATCGTTCTTTCAATTTTGTAGAATAAATAACATCCCTAAAGAATAGGAATCTTATCGCAAAAAATAAAATTTTCTATCCAAAACGAGAGAGTTTCATTATAAATACACACTCTACGATTTATTTTATGAAAACACTTTATTCACGAAAAAAAAGAACCTTTAAAATTCCGCTCTTCTGATTAAGTGTGCAACTTTCTCTTCAATGATCCACAGCTTTTTCCTCTTCTTTGTATAAAACTCTATTGCTGTTCTAATATATTTTTCTATTTTACATTATGTGTCCTTAGTCATTATACTTTCCAAATACTAGAAAATAAATACTTGTTTTCAGTTATTGGAAATATCGCGCTACTGAAGATAGCTAAAATAACTGGGTGTGGCATGAACTGTATTTATAGCTCGGCTACAAAATTTCTGTAGCTTGGACGGTAGAGCAAATAGGTCTACATTACGTTTGTTCCGTGCTTCTACGTTATTAGTCGACAAAATCATGTTCAATTTTACCTTCAATTTGTTTCGTATAACTATACATGAAATCGGAAACATTTTCACAAAGAGGAACCTGCTTGCTTAAATTACAAGAATTTGAAATAGAAACTGGTGCTTAAATGTAGCAGATAAATTACTTGTGTATAGTGCAGAGTGTAGCTATAACATAGTTCAAACTAACAAAGCTCTGAGCTGGACATAAGAACATGAAATTGTTCCTATGATCCAACATATTACGGTTTAAGATTTAATGTAAGAAAAGGCGTTGCAGTTTATGTTTAGTATTGAGAGGAAATTATTGAAGTTTTAATTTTGTATGGCAATCTTGAACTGAAAATTGAGAAAATAAATACTGATTTTTTTCCCCTAAACTTTTCTTTCCTTTATGTTTAGTAAATCCCTAACATATTAAGAAAAATGTGTTTACAGGTGAAATTTATTTGCTGTTTATTTTATTTTAAAGCAAATAAAACCTAAAACAATGTTAATAAAATTCTAAAAATCTGAGCCGTGATTATTGTCACATCATAGAGCTTCTTGAACTTATCAAATTTACCGATCAGCCATTTTCTTCGAATCAGAGTGAGCAAACAGCCCCACCTTATCGGTCTTGGAGAGGTTTTTTCTGGAGTTTGTGTTGTTGAAAATTAAGTGAAAAGAAATTTGCCTTCGGCGATTTTCCTTTTTTATGTAAAGGAGAGATCAATTTGTCCACAAGCACATCCATTCGCCTTCATATACTGGTTTCTTTACTTATTACTAAAGTTGGTATTGCACGCTCTATTTCTCTTAACCACTGAAGAGCCTAAACAAGAACACTAACACACAAAAAACCAATTCGAAGAAGAAATCACGGGAAGGAAACGAATGTCACAAACCCAATACGTCTCATACTATAACCAATGTGAACATCCAAAATCTTGGTTAACTTTCAAACAGAAAGAAACTGAAACTATGGTACACCTTTAATTTAGAGTCTACACAATTTTACTGTAAATAACCGTCTTTAAATGTCCTTCACCTTCTTTTTCTTTTCTTTAACTTCATCTGGACAAAAAAACAAAAGAGTTGAAGGGAAAATAATATAACTGATTCTCACACCTATAAGAGTGCACAGAATATTTCCCACGTAAAACTAACTGGTCATATGACCTGTCAAGGACAATATTCTTGTTCTCTCTTTCTTTCTCTTTCTATCTCATTGTTTTTTCTTCTTCTTCTTGGTTTTGTGCCTACAAACATCATTCAAGCATAAATATGACACAAAAAAGTAGGTCCACAAGAACAATAAATTCATTGTACGTACATTCATTAGCTCTCAAGGCATGTAACATGACCATGGCTGCTAGTAGTATGAAAAAGTTATGCCAAATATGTTGGAAAAAGAAATACCAAAAGATACTTGTAAGATATTTTTTCTGTATCGTATACTTTTTTTTAACAATCAATTGATTTTCTCGTTAATAGTGCTACAAGTACGGTGACCATCCGTACCGGATTTTTCAGGACAGTTACGAATTGTAAGGTTCTGTCCAGGTGTCCCGAAATAAACACTAAAACTCCCGAATTTCATGAAAAATTGCGATATAATTCATTTTGCAACATGAATGTAAATACGGTAACGGATTAACCTGGGTCAACTTGACGCTAGTTTTCGATTAATCTTGCCTGGATTGTTGGGATGAACTTGCGTGTCTTATTGGTTTTGTATATGCTTGAGTGTGAAAGCATGGTGCTTTGGGAGAAATCGAGGAAGATTTCAATATGTAATTTTAATCGATTACAACTGTCACGTACTCTAGGTGCGCGCGCATGTGCTGGCGTCAATAACAGTAGATCCTTTACCGGTACAAGAGACAATTGAAGTAAATTTTGCATTTTTTTTTTCTTTTTACGGTTGTGCTCTTGAGCTTTCATAATTAATAAATAAGAAGTGATCAACGAATTAATAATTGTTTAGCTGTAGCTTACAGATTTAGCTGTAGCATAAATTGTAGCTTAAGAAATATATCATAACTAACTTATTGTAAGGACTGATCATCAACAGGATATGAAATTTTAGTTCTAAAGAGGTGGTGCTATTTATTTTTATTATTATTATTTTCAAAGTCGAGGTAATTTTAATGAAACGCAACTTCTAAGCTAAATATATGGCCTAAATAAAAAGTTTTTCTTGGATTGACAGTCATGTTACGTCCATTACATCTCGGTACGAACGGTCCCAAATTTTGACTGAGAAAATATGGTCACCGTAGCGAGAATGCTTACGTTGGAAGCGTCGTGCATACTTTGTGAGTTCCCTACATATTTATTGCTAAAGTTAATCTAATATCCTACCACAAAAGAGGAGAAAACATTTAAAAAGAGTCCTTAGCGTGATCAAACAAATACAAAACAACAACAAAAAGAAAACAAGCTAAGATTGTATCATCAAACGGCTGAACAGAGTGGGATCAAATCTGAAATCAATTTCTCTCTGCTTTTATTGAGATGCTTCCATAAGCTTTAGAAATAGAAGAAACTGATCGAATGGAAAGGATCTTCCAGTTGTAGAGTACTCACGGTGACCAAACCTAAATCTGAAGTTAGTTTCTTTCTATCTGTTAAGAATGAAAGGAATTGTTTCAGTCAGTGATTTGTATCGAGTGTCATGAGACTCATGGCGATGTATGAATATACATATCGACCTAATTCAAAGAACGATACAAAATAGGCGTTCATTAGTAGTAAGTATGTGAATAAGTACAATGCAAGTAGTAATTATGTGTGATGTGTTATTAACTGATGAGAAATAACCATTCATAAAATCTGGCTACTATTTTAACTGATGGAATGAATTTAATGGCACACTTCATTTACGACACAAAATGATCAATGTGGAGCTCTGCAAGAAAGCATTAATTCATGTAAATTACTATTTCTCGTTAACCGGTATGTTTTTTTAGGTAGAAGCCCTCATGTAAGTTACTTTAGTAGAAGCTGTGATATGAAAAACTATGGTTCGCATGGTTCTATTTCAGTATGCACACCCTAACAGCATCAAATCTAACGGTATATATATTACAGAATAAAAGCTTAAGACTATGTAGCCTAAAGATGAACCCAACAAATGAATAAATTAATATTGCTAATATTGTATAAACGTAGTAATATCAACATTAGCAGTAATTGTTAGTGAATACAACTGCAGGGATAGCCTACGTTATAGACATTAAAATAAAAGAGAGTCAATAATTTAGAAAGGTTTGCTAAAGAAGTGTTTATTAAATATGTTGATTTATTAAAGATTTTCCTCAATCTTCTCTTCTATGATGATTCACAGAGCAATCAACATCAAGCTTGACTATTTTCTATAGGCATACAACAAAATTCATTGTTGCAGTACATTCCGTATTTGTCGTCATGACATGCGTAACGTTTCCCACCTATTTCCATCTTTCAAAGTTTAGGAGCTGAAGTAATTTGACGGATACAAAGCTATAAACAATGAAAACGTTAAAATAAGAGCATCGGGCAGTCACTAAAATTTCTGCACTGGAAGAAGCTGGAATACCACAGTATCCATAAGGAAATGGTGGGCACCGGTATATGTAAAGATGAGGGTTCTTCAGAATACCAGGTAGAATACCGGAACTTCATACTTCAAGTGAACCAGAACATCGTTAGAAGATAATTCGCGTTGTGGACTCCCTGTAGAAGACAAGAAACAGAATCATGGTTGCGCACGTCAATGTGTTTACGATAGCCAGGGAATATTGCACCTCTGATGAAGCAGTAGTCACCATTGTGAACAAACGTTTCGCCATGGGAAATATGAGTGCAAAGTGGGTATCACAATACCTCACCCCACTTAAGAATAACAATGTTAGAGTAACATTTATTGGTTCTTCATGTTGACCCAGATACTTACATTATTACTGGTTATGAAACTTTAATACATCAATGGAGTCTAGAAACTACAAGAGCAGATGCAATGAAAATACGTAGATTCCTCATTCGCCAAAGCAACTTGTACCCAAGTATCAGCTGAGAAAATCATAATCACCGTTCGGGGTTGGAAGGAGGCCTCTACTAATGGCGTTTCTTCAATAAGCCAACGACAATGGTCAAGTTTTTAACACAATAACTTATTAAATCATGGTGGGAAGAAGTCACTAACTATATCTACTCAAATGACCCATATGAGACATTTTGTCAAGTTTAATTTCTCAAGCGTAATCAGACTGTGACAGGGAATAGATATGCATCTTTTCTTAAAGAATTTCCAGTTGCAATAAACGCTGACACGTGGAATCAGACTTAGGTACGGCAATGTTTCTGTTTCTGCCAGTCATGAATCCATACATATCACATTAGATATCAGTAGAAAACATTTGTTAATAACGATATCTTCTATTTCATGGACAATCGTTCGTTCGGGCATAATATATTCTGAGCACACGGACTAAATCAAGTGTATTCTCGAGAAACTAAATTCGGAATACGAAATGAAATATACTATATGCTACGTTTAACAAAGTCAGTGTGAACAACTCGCCCAAAAAATGGTAATAGACCACAGATGGATTAGCAAGTGTTAGTAATGTACTGTGTATACTGGGGGTATTGGAAGTCATGTAATGTAGTAGGGACGAAGTGTTTTATGGACCAAAAAGTTTTGGTACTAAATGTCGAAGAAACGAACTTTCTTGAGACCTAACGTCAAATCGATAAATTGTCTTTGAATTCAATCGAATGGACAAATGTCACAGATAAAGGACGTATAGTGTCCATCTTCGGCCAAATTCAAATAAAAGTGCCATCAGTTAGCTCTTTGAATGGCCTTTTTAACAAACTATTATGAATGAGGAGAAGATTATTACGAGCAAATCTTTATTTGCTGTGCAGGTATATGCAATGCTTATTATGGACTATTAAAACACTCTCCTGTGAAATCAAGAAAATGGACAAAGCCCGTCTTTTTCTATAGTCTTCCAATGAAATAGATGAAATGTCTCACAGAGAAAAATATGTCCTTTGGACCATATATCAAAATATCTTATAGAAGAATTGTTTTTGGAGGTTGAACCAAATTTCGAATTAATGTAATGTCTTATGAGCGAATTGTCTTTGGATCAAAGTCAAATGAAGAAAAAAAATATTTGACTCACATTATGATGCTTTTATGAATTATAAATTCTTCAACAAAATGTCTATGAACTAGATA
Source organism: Lepisma saccharinum (assembly GCA_022664845.1). Lineage (NCBI taxonomy): Eukaryota > Metazoa > Arthropoda > Insecta > Zygentoma > Lepismatidae > Lepisma > Lepisma saccharinum. The sequence goes on from JAGDQP010006073.1 coordinate 46,517, forward strand.
ACAACTTTAAAAGAAGAATGGCCTTTGCACTACACTTTCTAAAATACCGTCTTTGTCACAGCATACGTGATAGATCTAGATACTGATTATCAAGAGATGATACTCAGTTGTTATTTTCTTAACATCTCACAATGTTGTAGATACAATGATTACAAAACAACATACTTTTGAATACTTTTGTTTGGTTGCTAAGGAGGTTGGTTATTGAAAAATGGCAGATAGAGAATAAAGTTATGCAGATAAATTATTATTATGTATATTGTAATAATTAAATTTTGATTACGCTATAATGGATGATTGTGAATATCAGACACATGGATTTTTCCCTAATTGAACGCCAGACATAATTGAACCTTTAACACGAATAACATTGTAAACAACATTTTTGTGAACAGAGTTCTAATAACTTAGCAACGTTTTATTTAGCATCGATACGGTTGTTGTAGTAGTTCCAGGTTTTCTTAAGAATATGAATTTTATTCAAGACCGTTAGGCTAATTTTCCCTTAGGCCTGGTTTTCTTAAAATATGGCAGTTCTTTCTCTACTGTGAAATATCAGTTAGAAGAAAAAACGCTGTAACAGAAAGGAATATGCCCGATTGTCTATTGTCTCTCGTAACATTTAGTTTTTGTTAATTACAACGTTGTTCATGTGAACTATTATATTCACTTGATGAAACATTTTGAATTGGTTCATGAATGTGATTTCATTATTAAATAATTTATGAAATCTGAAAAATATATAAGTTGTAAATATAGTTCTAAATTAAATAATTTATGAATTGTGAATAATATAGGAATTGTTGTGTGATTTCTTTAATAAATAATTTATATGTTAATATTATATGAATTGTCATGCGATTTCATTACTAAATATAAATTGTGATATTATTTCTTTATTAAACAATTTATGAAGTTAGAATAATATGCGAATTGTCATATGATTTCTTTAGAATTTGTGAATTGTGATGTGATTTCTTTATTAGATAAGTCGTAAATAATATATGAATTATGATGTGATTTGATTCTTGATGTGAATTTTTATTAAATATTTGATGAAATATGAGTAATATATTCATTGTGATGTGATGTGTTATTAAATGATTTTATGAAATGAGAATAATATATGAGTTGTGGTGTAATTTATTTAATAAATATTTGATGAAATGTGAATAATATGTGGAATGTGGTGTGATTTCTATATTAAGAAATTTATAAATTATGATTATGAATTAAATGGACATTAGTACATAGCTGAAGTATTTTACTAATTTATGTTATGTCTGATTGATTAAGTGTAACTATTGATTATTGATGACATTTAAGTGTTATTTGTCTCAAATCGAGATTATATTAAATGAAGAGTCTACATATTAAGTCATCCTAAAAGTTTCCGCCGTTTTAATTGTCTGTGGTTTTGATGAACAGTATTTTGCTATGTTTGACATCAGAGAAGAAAGATTCTACATAGATAACATCTGTAGACTGTAGACTCGCAGGTGCCAGTGTAAGGATGTAGCCAATGTCGTTTTTTCTGTGCTTTCAGAGCGCTTCTAGTGAATATGATATTTTCACCTCTTGGCGCTATATGAATTCAAATTTGAGCATCGAGGATCAAATGCAACCCCAAACATTGCCAAAACTTTTGGCAGTGATGAAGCTAAACAAGGAACAGTCACAGAATTATACACAAAATTCAGGGGCAGAGACATGAAATTCGGAGACGCCCCACGTATAGGAAGACCATTATCTCCGATATATGAGGGTCTGAAGCAAATGGTGGAAGAAGATCTGAGACGGATCTGCTCAATCATAGCGTTGGAGCGTCACGTGTCATCAAATACCATACCATACGTATCTCCACCTTCATGATAAGGGGAAGACCAAAAACCTTTATAGTATCCCATGACCTGTCCGATGATCAGACGATCGATCGTTTACAGACATGTTCATCATTGTTGTTCCGACATAACAATGATACCTTTCCTGGACAAAAGTTTGACATGTGATGAAAAATTGACTATGTACGACAACAGAAAGAGATCGACACAGTGGATTGATAAAAACAAGCCGCCTCAATCTATGTTGAAATCGGAAGAAAGATATGATCATTGTTTGGTGGAGTGTTGCCCACTTAATTTACTACAGCTTCCGCGATTACAACGGACTCCTACTGAAATGAACTGTGTCAGACACTGAAGACCCAGCAACCAGCTCTAGTCAATAGACGTGATCCAAGTCTTTTGCAAGACAATGCAGAACCACACCGTTCAAGAAAAACCATGTAAAAATTAATGGACCTCAAAATCGAAGTACTGCCGGATCCACCATATTCCACCGGTCTTTCGGCCACAGACTACCGCGCCCTTGACAAATTTCTGAAGGACAGACGTTTTCGACAACTTCATGACGTGAAAAACGCTTTCAAGGAGTTCGTTCAACACAGAGACAAGGGTATCTATTCCAGATGTATCCACACACTTGCATCTCATTGGGAAGAGTGTACTGAGCAGAAGGTCCTTATTTTGAGTCAATATGTTGTTCCTGTGCGGGGTTGTTTAATTTCAAGGCGAGCAATGGGAAACTGCGAAAACTTTCCGGATGATCTAATATTTGGGTATTTTATGTAGAGGAGTAGGTTAGTTAATAAAATAAAATTAATGCTTTGGGTAACGGCACACTCACATTTTAAAGTCTATTTTTGTGTTTGTTAGTTATTACTAGTTATCTGATATTACAAGATTTATACGTATAAGTAAATAATTTGAACTTGATGGCTTCATGTCTATTTTTGCTTTTCAGGCGACCACCACTAATGTCATGTGAATAAAATGTCTTTAAGGCGAAATGTAGTACCACCACCTTTCATCAAGGAAGGAACTAGAAATGTCTGATGTCAAGGGAAGAAGAAGAGCATAGGACGAACAGAATGAGGAACTCCAGTGGCGTAGGTAAGGGGGGATATATTTCCCCCTTGACTCCACCTTTATAAACTTGAAAGGAGAGTATTTCTACAAGAAAAGAAATTAAGTTATGTTTGTAAACATATAATTGTTAGTTAATGTAGTGCACTACACCCGTTCCGATATAATTGTAAGTTTATTCATAAAGAGACAAGGGTCGTATTGTACATTCTGGGTTATATCGATAGTTTCACACTTAGGTAATTGTGGTAAATTTTACTAGGACAACCAGTAAAATAAAGATTATTTGGCAATCTTATCGATAGCACTGGTAAAAAAAGAAAGAAAAGGACGATTTCTAGACGGTAATGAAGAATGTAGTAATTCCTGTACTGATAGTCTCAACGAGAGTAGAACGGAGAAATATTTGAATATAAAATATTTAAAATATATTGTTGAACGAGTTATTTTGTGCGTAGAGAAGAAATAACTTTAACAGACGTCCTCGTTACATTAGATATGAATTATAAATTAAAATTACACATATTGGAAAGTTTCTTTTCACTTTAAGATACAGAGCATTGTGAGATCTAATGTGATCTTTCATATCATATGGGAGAAGATAAACTTTTGGTAAACTTTATTTTCTATGGGCCATATCAGTAACTTTTGACTTCTGTCCATCACGATTATACGAGTCTAACGTTTATTAAATTTCACAAACATTCATGCAGGATTCAAACCTACAACCTTAGAGTCGTTGGTCTAATACCTCAGACCACATGACTACCTCGGTTGACTATAAGGGGAGAAGGGTCTAATCATTAAAATCAATTATTGAAATTTGCAATGAAGTTTCAATTAAGGATTTTTTTCCTGACTAAATGCAGCTGAATTATTTTTTTTCTGCATTAGCGGTTGAAACTCTTAATATCACCTACATGGGAAAACCTTTTTTGGTTGGTACGTCAATGATGAGCATGTGATATCTTCTTAAAAAGCAGTTTATGAACGTGACTCAGTAACAGTCTGGCAGATTTTCCCCTAACGCGGTGTTGGCCGGAAAGTTATGAAGAAATAATATCAGGGATTTAGCGAAAAGAATTTATCAAATCTGATAAATTTTGGTGTTAATTACGAGATTTTATTTTATTACGAATATGTTGGAGGTAGCAGTTTGATTGGAAATTTAAATATATATATATAAGACATACTGTGTGCTGCGATTTATGTATATTATGTAACACATTCACTCAGTGTGGGAGTACTCGTATTTAAGACCATTCATATTCGACTGTTATTAAATTATTTAGGATTAATTAGAATACTTATACGAGATATCCGCTTACGAAAGCGCATTTTTGTGAGATTTGGAGAGTGCAAAAGATAATAAAGTATGAGAAGAGGAATAAAGTATGACGCAACCCATGATTTTAAAGAATTAACTTAATTTGCGTTCGAAGCAATTAATCCATTTCTATTGCACAATTTCACAAGTCCACATTGAAGACATAATGAATTTTATGCATTTATAATTTCTTCGTTAGTTTTATTCGGTTAAATTCGTATTTCACTACGATTAACTGTTGTACGGATTCTTACAAAAGGAATCCCTTAACTTAATAAAAGCTGTGAATAATGCCACAAAGATGCTGTTATGAAGTTTGGAAGAACGAAAGGAAATTGTCAAAGGAAGAAATAGTAAATCAGAGTAAATTTGAGTTTAGAAGAATCGATGAAGATATTTACAAAAAAAAATTCCAGAAATGAGGTCTAATTACAGTATAAGACATGTCCTTTCATTCATGTATCCCGAATTTTTCTTGGATGTTCATGAATTTGGGGGTGGTTTAAAGAGGATCTGGATATGAAATTAGATAACAAATATAGCGTCTTTTAAAATTACACTGACAAGCTTCTGGAGGTGATTCCTCACATTAAAACAAGACGAAAGTTCCTCAGGCAAATTTTTGGAAATGTGCATAGTTTCAGAGCTACAGGGTGCCGAAAGGTTGGGCTGGTGTGGCATGGTTTCGTCAAAGACTAAATCTGCACTATCCAAAAATGCATATTTCAAAATTCCGCAATGGATGCGAAAGGTATTAGGGGATTCCCAGAAATTCTCTGAAGTAAATATGGGTCGAAATGAGCATGAATGGAACGGTTTTCACCAGGAAACAATGATTTGTTTGCGCCAAGTAGACTCCATACAATAGTTGTATAACAATCAGTAGAAAGAAGTAAATAATTTCATCGAAAGTTTTATTTATTTATTATGAAATAGATTGAATATCATCCGATTGGATGCTGAGGATGCTGTATGTCATCTTTACTCTCACGGGAAGTATTTTAATTCATATTACAGGCGGAAGTTTCAACCCGCCTGTACTTCAGAAATATTCCGGAATCTGCTATTTCCTTTGAGGAATCCCTTGCATGCCCATTGCGGAATTTTGAAACATGCATTTGTAAGTATAGAGCAAACTTAATGTCTTTGAGGGTACCACGCCCTATCAGCTCTACTATTCATGGTGTTAGATATATTAAATTCTAAGGTTAATTTCCCCACGCTTTCGACACCATGTAATTCCGAAACTATGCACATTTCGAAAATTTGTCTGCAGAACTTTATTTTGGCTTTGAAATGAGGAACCACCTCCAGAAGTTTGTGGATGTAATTTCAAAACACACTGTATATACTTAGACCTAAAACTTATGCTAGGTTTACAAATAAATCGGAATTTAGGAGAGATCCGCACCCTCTGAACTCTCTGCTTGGTTATGTCACTGACCTGTATGAAAGAGTAATATAGGTCTAGAATATCTAATACAGTAGCTCCATACATCAACTATAGTTCATTACAAAAGTGTTGTCTTGGGCTTTAGAATGAAGACACTCAGCACGAAAACAAAACTCCCACAGTTAGTAGAATTATAAGTTTTCTTTGTATACAAAATAGCCTACACTAATTGGGACTTTCGAAAGCGCATCTAGTAAAAGTGGAAAGTTCTATTCAAACTTTTTAAAAGTGCTTCAGATTTTGTACAACCTGCACCCACATCTACGCCAAAGTTATATTTTATACTCTGAAACGAATAAATATATCTTTGAAAAATTCAAACTCTCAAGTATGACTCAACGAACTGGTAGTTTTATAAGAGAAAACTGAGGGTATATTAGTAAATGTTGGTCGAGAAACTCTTCGTTCTTGACAAAATCCAACCTGAAGTTTTAAATAAATTTGTGTTAGAATTATGATTTAACTAAGTAAGCTATACCGATATAATATATTAATGCATTTAATACTTATACGCACAACAATTGTGATGTTCTAAGACTATAGAAGTAACCCCGAAATACAGTATATTATTTTAAAAAATGTTGTGTTTGGTTTCATAACTGCCAAGGATGTGATTTTCTGGATATCCCCTCGCTTGAGAAATTTCTATCTACGCTTCTGGGGAACTCTAAGCTTGGTTTGAAGCTCGTACTACCATAGAGTGAGTATTAATCATTTTTATACTTTATAGTGTTACTGCTCATGTCTTTCGCCATTGTTAATTACACAAATTAGTTTGTATGTTAATATTATATACACAGTAAAAAATAATAAATTTATATACCACTTTTTAGACATATAATTATCTTCTAGATTTTTTGGTTTTGAGTGGAAGACTCAATGGGTAAAGTTTATCATGCATCTCTCAAGGTAAAATTTTTATGCTTTTCCCACACTTTGTTTACAAGACTTCTTTTTGAACGCGTTTTTGTACACTAATTTCACTAATTTCTACATTGAGATTCTTCGATATACTCTACAGGGAGAAAAATGTCGACTTTAGTCTGTGTATTCTTCATAGTTAAGCAATATACTACCACTTAGGGCCGATTTTCATGAAAGCTTGCATTACTTGCGATTTGGGCGAGTAGCCAATTCAAACACGTGTTTTATTGTAAGGTAAGTGAAACACGTGTTTCAATTGGCTATTCACCAAATCGCAAGCAACGCAAGCTTTAACGAAAACCAGCACTTAGGGTATCAAGTTTCTTACCTCTTTGCTAGGCTACCAAAATTCTTTATTAATACGTTGCAACTTGTATAATGTGTTCAAATAATAATTGGAAGTGCAAACAATGATTTTGAAAAGTAACATATGTATGTACAATTTGTACATTTTTTCCACAATGTCATTTTATCTCTTAACTTGTAATCTTAGGTATACTTGCGAAATTAGGTAATGGAATAGAAATTAAACTTTATTTTCGTAACATTATCTGATTATCTCAGTTGTCACCTTGGAACACGCACTAAAAAGAAAAGCCTAAAATCCCTGTCATTTCCTTGAACTTTAAGAAGAACAACTTAGAAAACTCTCCAATCTAATGGTGAGCAGTGTTAGTTGGAAAAATATATTTGGGGGAGCTCACCTCCATTTCAAAAACGCCCATATCGGTTGATATTGCGCGTTACTTCCGCTCGGTTCCGGTTTGCGGCATGCTGTCTGGTTCGCTGATCGCCTGTCTGCTCTCAGTCATGATTTCACATAAGGAAGTGGGTTGAATTTCTGTACTCTAGGCCCAAGACTACTGATGAAGATAATTACACTGGATCATTCCGCAAGTAATGAATTTCTTTTATCGGTCATTGTTTCATTCATTACACTAAATGTTCTCTCACATTCAGAAGACAGAATATTGGAGTAGTGTCAAAAATTCTCAACATTGGTTTGCAATCTTCCGAGCAATTACTGGTACCAATATGCTCAAGAAAAGCAGTAAACATTTTTTTTCTCATGAAAATGAAACTGTTCACATAAATTTGAAATGCTTTTCTCACCGTGCCTGATATCTACTTCGGAATGCCAGTTTTTGTTGTAGAGAATTATCAAATCTGAAATTACATGTATCATTTGGTTACCACGTGCAGAAGTAAGGCTTTCGTGAGATGCAAGAGTTTCATTCTCCACAAGTTTGTTGCGCCGATTACCCACTGGGCTCCTCGGTCCATTGACACTACTTTTGAATTATGATGCAGATCAATGTTCTTAAATTTCATTATTTCAGAAGCCTTAATCGTTTCTTTCTTCAGAAAAATCTCCTGATGAATTGCACATTGACTCAACGACTCTGACAGTTCTTTTATGGTCTGCATCAGGTAAAGTCATGCTTCTCTTTGGAACTGCAGTGACAAGTCACTCGATTCAGTCAGTGCATCAATCATCATTCCGAAATTCAGTACAAATTCTTTTGAAGTAAAGGTATTGGAAAGTTTCTGGTATTTTGCCCTTTCTTTTGATTCTCTTGTCATGGCATTCTTTGCAGTACTAAAATGTATTCCCAGCGCACCGTAACTTTCCCATATGGATTTCACAGCACGTTGACTCGACGACACCCATCCTATTATAAATATCTTTACAATTCTCTTTATTCCTTGATATAATGATGCAGCACATTCCATCAATTCTCTCTGATTCTTTGGGGACATATGTAGAGAATAGAGTTTATCAACAAAATGAGTGGAACTAATTAATGCCTTGGACGTCATTTCTCATATCATGCACTGCTAATTCCAGCCGGTGATTTGAGCTATGGCAAACAATTAGACTGGGAAATATCTTTATTAACTCAGCTCCAATTCAATGTTTTGTTTGCCCAACATCACTGAGGCTCCATCAGCAGCAAAATCAACTAAGAATTTTTTTATCAATGACTAAAAATTGGTTCTTTTATGCCTGCAGCTGTAGAGTTATTAAGTTCCACAAGATCCCAGAAAAAAAGACGATTTCAGAATGTTCTGAAAATGCACACCTTAAAACAGATTACAAGCACAGATTGTTTGCTAACTATAGTAGGTTCAGCTACAAGAACACCAATTTTGATGTTATTTTTAAGTATTGTTTCCAGTTTCTTTTTGTTTTTTATTTCTTTCGTTATGTGGTCAGAGTTATGTTTGCAGAACTAAACTTTGTATGCAAAACTCCCATATCCAATCCATTTATTTCCTGTAGTTCTATATCAAAAGGAAAATCACTGAAGGGTTTATTTTCTTAGGCAATTTTGTATGGTGTAAAGAAAATCCCCACTGTGGTGTCCAATTGTTTATTATTCATGTTGCCTACTGACACTTCTAGTTTTTGTTTGTGCGATTCGGTTTTAATGGATTCACATTTTTTTTTTAGATATGGAAACTTTGTGTTCGTGATTTTTTCCTCAGACTCTTTTGTTGGTTCGTTTTATCATCACCATTAAAACTAACCTTGCAATCAATCCACTTTCTTGAAAATTTAATGCCTCCTCCTTTATATGTGCCCATCCCCACTTGGCTGATTTCACGGTAAAATATTACAGCCTAATAACTTATTTTCTACGGCTAACCATTTATATTCTGTTTTGAAATATCTATACTGATCTTCAGACCAACATTCGGGAAACACGCTGAAGTATTTGCCTCTTTGATATTGCTTATGTTACAAGCGTCTGAAAGTTTCTTATTAGAATCACTGGTACCACGTGGAGACAGTTCTAAACACTTTTTCTTCTTATCTTACTTTTCTTCTTCGTCCGGATTAGGTCTTTTGCTTAGCCACTTCATTAAACTCATATTGAAACAATAAGACTTCTATTACCTTTCAACGGAAAATTTTATATCAACTTCGTTTCCTTTCTCCTCCGCTGCATGTATGGCCATCAGTTCTTGAATCCATGGCCAGCATTATTTCGATTGTGGATTCCCTAAAAACAGGATAAAACATTTGAATCTAATATTTCCCTTACCGACGCAACCAGAACACTAGTGGTGAGTCTACACCAACAAGCTCTACGTAACGATACTGGAGTGACTGCTTAGTGCCGAAAGATAGACACACGAGCAAATATTTAAACTCGTTTGCCCATTTCCAATCTAATACAATGTGGACCAAATTTTCAGTTCTGTCAGTTTTATACGCTTCTTGTTAATATGCAGCCCGTTCTTGGATTTAAGTTTTAATTCCTGAGTTATTCATATAATGGTATACCGTACTCTGCATATACCTGGTAATAGAAAATACTGTACATTATACATATATATGAGCTCCTGCGTAGCCTAGTCGGTAGCGCGCTCGACTTCAGTGCGAGCGGTCCCGGGTTCGATTCCCGGTGGGAGCTCAAAAATGTCGGTGTTTACCCAGCATCGTGAGGACAATTGGGGAGCTGCTGTGAATAAAAGACAGTCGCGATGACAGTGAGAGCTTCGGCTCTCCTCTCCCAACCCGTCTGGTCAGCGTGGGAGCAGTAGACCAACTCCTCCCTTCGGGAAGAGGCCTCATCCAGTATTGGATTGAATATGTGAGTACTTAAATAACTTGAACATCAAGGTATCGAAAATGCGTACATCAAGCTACTGCGAAACATTTATTCGAATGCCACTTCTGTCATTAAACTACATCAAGAAAGTAAAAAAATTTAAATTGGAAACGGGAGACGGGGGTAAGGCGAGATTCAATTTCCCCAAAACTGTTTTCTGTGGTCCTGGATAGAGTGTTCCAAAATTTAAACTGAGATGAAGTTGGAATTAAAATTAATGGCGAATATCTTCATCCCCCTACGGTTCACTGATTATATAGTCCTGTTTGCTTCAAATACGGAAGAATTACAAACCAGAATGGAAGAACTGAATAATGAGAGTTCGAAAATAATCCTTAAAATGAATTTAAGCAAAACAAAGGTCATATACAATCAACATGCTGCAAAAAGGGAAATAAAGATTAGCGGAGAGACAATAGGCATAGTTGATGAGTATGTTTACCTAGGCCAGCTCAATACATCAAATGCAAAGTTGACTGATAAATAAATAGATGTAAAATGGCGTGGAGTTCTTTTGGAAGACTATACTTTATTTTCAAAAGCAAACTACCGATGTGTCTCAAGCGTAAAGTTTATAATCAATGTGTCTTACCTGTGATGATGTGCAGCTGTGAAACTTGGACATTGAATGCGCAAACGACTCAAAGATTGAGAGTCACACAAAGAGCAATGGAGAGATGCATGCTAGGAATAACCAGGATGAACAAGAAGACAAATGAATGGATTCGCGCAGAAACAAAGGTAGAAGATGTAATCAAGACTGCAAAGAAGCTGAAGTGGAAATGGCCGGTCACATAGCTAGACGAACAGATGGAAGGTGGACGACAAATGTACTACATTGGATTCCTAGAGAAAAGAAACGACGAGACGACGTCCGAATGCAAGATGGGTAGATGAAATCAAGCGTTTTTCAGGAGCTACATGGATGAGGATATCAGCAGACCGAGATATGTAGAAAGAAAAGGGGGAGACCTTCATACAGCAGTGGATAGAAAACGGTTGAATATGATGATGATGATAGTGCAAGAATTAAGATACATCCAAAACGTACATCAAATACACAGCGATATCAAGCGTAAAAACCGAGTTAAAAGCGAAAATTAGGTCCATATTGGTTTAGTTTGGAAGTGAACAAACGAGATCAAGAGTGTCCTCTACGCTCGCTGGCTTCATATACTCATGAAATTTTCAATGCCAGTGAGTCTGGTATAGAGGTCATTGGTTACTATACTATCACTGTTCAAAGGGCTGCCAGATACTGGGAGTTATACTTATGTTCATTGCATGTGGGTTTTTAAATATTCAACCAGCGTTTAAATACCAGGTATGTACTCACATAGCATGAAATATTTGCGATAAATTTTAAAAACATTCTCGTTAATTCCGAAACAGTTTCTGTTCCTGGCAAATACGTATGTGTCGGAGTTTACTTCAGCGGAGTTCGCCGTACAGTACAGCTGTTCACATGCGCATCGTTATGTTCATACGTCGGTGGCGCAACATTGCTTCATCAAGTCGATTTACCCCTTTGCGTCAAAAGAAAATCACTGACTTTGTACTTCGTAAGTATTGTCTTTACCATTTGCTTTTAAATTTAATTGTAACTCACATTTTTTAGTAGGCCTATGTCCTCGAGCTTTTTATAATGAACAGTACCGTACTTTAATTAGAGTATGTAATTAAAATTGCATTAAAAAACTATTTTCTTTTTCCCCTCTTAAGTTAAAGTTAAAACTAATTTGGCATATTTCCCCTGAGCTGTGTTCGGTTTATCCGGATTTTCGGATTAGCGGGACCCTACGGTACATATATATATATATATATATAATCTTAAAATATAGTTCAGAATATTTATTCCAGTATTGTTTCAAGCCTTTGCTTGAAAGTGCAAAATACATGCACATGTTTTATGTGTGTGTATTTTGTTAGTACATTGTAAGAGCAAAGGTAAACGTGCCAGTTATTGGCCCTTTTAGACCACTGTCATTTCGAAACTTGAAGCGCGGATCAATTCCGGCTTTATTTTTCTGTTCATGCTATTAGATTCTTCCGGAAATGAATTGTACACTTCGCAGCCAAAAAAAGAAAAGAAAAATGCCATTCTGAACGCCGTGCAGCTGGGCCACCCAATTGACATCTTCTGATCCCAGAATCGTGTAAAAACAAGAGATCCCTCTCTCTCCTTCCCTTCCTTCTCTCACTAACTAACTAACTAACTCTATGGCTTATGGAACTCGCAAGTTCATCGCCGCAGTAACAAACATTCGCCATTGGATTCTATCCTGGGCAGTATCAAGCCAGTTTTCATCACGAACACCTACTTCTCGACGATCTCTTCTAATATTGTCCCTCCCAACGACGTCTCGGTCTTCCCAATGGCCTCTTTCCATCGGGCCTTCCAACCAGGATTGAATATAATCTTCGTTTTTCCCCCATCCAAGCTACATGCCCTGCCCACCTTAGTCGTCTCGATTTCATTATTTTTACAACATCTGGTGAATCGTACAGTCCGTGGAGTTCTTCATTATGCAGTCTCCTCCACTCTCCAGTCATCTCGTCCTGTTTCGGCCCATATATCTTTCTCAAAACCTTATTTTCAAATACACGTAATTTATGTTCATCTGCTAGGGTCGTACTCCAACTTTCGCAACCGTAAAGTATTACCGGCAGAATAACCGTTCTGTATATTTTCAATTTCAATTTCCTTGATATTAATCGCGATGTTAGAAGTTTTTGGACTGAATAGAAACACGCGTTCCCCGATACTAAGCGACTTTTTATTTCTTCCGTGACCTCATTTTTGCTTGTTACGTAAGCTCCCAAGTATTTAAATTTGTTTACTTTCTCTATGACCTCATCCCTAATTCTTATATTCTTAATTCCTTCATTCCCTGTGCTTCGGCTTGTTATCATGTATTTTGTTCTATCTATGTTTACTTGTAGACCTATCTCATCGCACGCTTCTACTAAGACATCGGTGTTGCTTTGTAGTGAATCTATATCGTCCCCTATTAAATCTACATCATCCGCGTATACAAACAGTTGATTCAAACCATTCAATGATAGTCCCTTTTTGTCCCCTTTAATTTTTAAAATCGCATATTCTAACGCAAAGTTAAACAGTAGTGGTGACAAGGTATCGCCTTGTTTCAATCCGTTGCGAATTTTGAAACTATCTGACATATTATTATCTATCCGTACTCTGCTTATGGGGTCGCTGAGACACATCTTCACTAGTTAAATCAATTTTTCGGAATTCCAAATCGTATCAAGATACTGTATAACTTTTCCCTTTTGATAGAATCATATGCTTTCTTAAAATCAATGAATAGCTGATGAACCGTCGAATTGTATTCCCATTTCTTCTCCAGAATTTGTCTCAAAGCAAAAATCTGGTCCAACGTGGATCTATTTCTTCTAAATCCACATTGGTGATCTCCAATTATTTCATCTACGTATACACCTAGGCGTGTTAACAGAATATTACTTAATACCTTGTAACAGGTTGGAAGTAACGAGATTCCGCGGTAATTATTGCAGTCCGATTTATCGCCTTTTTTATAAATCGGAACAATTATTGATGTTTTCCATTCCTTTGGGAGCTCCTCCTTTCTCCATATAGCACTTATCAATTTATGTAGTTCCTTGATTAGTGCCGTTCCTCCTGTTTTAATTAATTCGGCTGGAATATTGTCTATTCCTGGTGATTTGAAATTTTTCAATTTCTTAACCGACATTTCGATCTCGATCTCGCTAGGTTCGGGAATCCACGGTTCTGC
>JAGDQP010006073.1:60943-74468 GCA_022664845.1 Lepisma saccharinum
GTGTACTTGCCCTGTGGGATGCTATCTTGACCCTCCCACCGAACTTCTTGTATCGCTAATATGTCTAGCTCGTACTTCTCGGTCTCGCGTACCGCCACCTGAAGAGCGCCCGTTTGGTATAATGTTCGTACGTTCCACGTTCCTATTCTAAGGTCTTTCTTAATCCTGTTCATAGAGCCCCCTGTAGCAGTCCCAGCCCGGAGATCCGAATGAGGAACTAGTTTACCTCCGGAATATTTTACCCCAGGATAATCCATGAACCATCTGTTACTATTTCTTCTCTCACATGTTACGAAAATCAGCAAACATGAGAACAGATATATTTTTAGATATGCATTAATTAGTTCAGTTGAAATGAAAAAATAAAAATAAAAGTGAGACGAAACAAATTGGTGAAATGAAGAAAGTGGGAGGAAACTGGAGTACCCCGAGAAAATCCATTCAAAGGGTGTTTGTCCACCACAAAGCCTACACGCCATGAGTAAGGATCGAACCGACGACCCCTAGTGCAAAGGTGAGCACTATACAATTTAGCAACCGCGATCCACGCCAATTTCAGACACATTCACCGAATGTAGAGCAATATATCAACATAATGACACTTTTTATAAACCTATATTTAACAACATTTTGAAGTTTATCACTACAGAATTTCGAGGTTTATCCCACATTGTAGTTGCCAGTATCTAGCAACGCTGTGAACAGTTATAATAATAAGGACTGCTTTCCTTGGAAGCTTGCTTTGCTTGCGATTTGGATGAATGGCCATTTGAAACACGTAGAACCAGGGCCTAAAATTGAGTGGAGTACTCCACACTTTGTGGAACTGTAGGAAAGGAGTGTGGAACTATAATTCTTAAAGTGTGGAGTGGTATTAATGTGAGTACCTTACTTTTCTCGGATTATGCATTTAAACGCGTTTAGTGTGTCAAACTAAGTCTTACTCATTCAATACATTCATTATGCAATGGGTTACTCAATTCCATATAACTGCCAGTATATTATATTAAGCCAGAGTTAATACGTATAGGTGTCTCCTAGATGGCAGGAAAAACCATTGCCAATTTTGAGGTGAAGGAACTTTTTAACTATATTTAGTTTTCAAACGTTTTCGGTTGCATTCATATGGTTTTAAAATATGCAACTAACTGCACGTTTATCTGTTGTTTCAATAGGACATTACACTTTTCCGATATAATGAAATGTGTTGTTTCGTAGATAAAAATTACACGATCCTTTGAATCCGTTATAGAAATATGTACTACCAGAGATAACATACATCAATAACCGCCAAAAATTTAGCCGAAGCACCGTAGACTCTCAACAACCAATCATAACCCAGGAAATATTATTCTGGGAAATATATCCCAGGAAATATTTTAGCCCAACCCCTGCTGTTATGAAATGGCTGGCCAGAAAGGAAAGGCGTTTTGAAGTTGGTAGGAAGTCAATGGAACAGCCCTGGTATAACGATGTATTTGCCTCGGCAGAAAACAGACTGAGACAGCGTGATGATCACGGAAAAATGACAGTGAAATTCTTATGTAAGAAAAAGTGACTTTTTTCTTCCAGTGTGACTATTTTTCTTACCGGTTTGTTGCCTGTATTTTATGGTTTAATACAATACAATTAAATATGTATCCTAATGTGCCTTTAATTTTGTTTGCTCTGAATGCCAAAATTTTCCTACATAATAATAACAATATTTTTTTTGTCGCAGGTAAACATGATGTACTGGACAGAACACTGATTATATGTCAAGACAAATGCTGACTAAACTAGTTTTTTTATACTATATAAAATTTTTACCAGTGTGGAGCTGTGATTTCGTTGAATTTTAGGCCTTGCGTAGAACACATAATAAAACACATGTTTCAATTGGCTACTCAACTCACCCTAATAGCAAACAACGGAAGCGTTCATGAAAGTCAGCGTTAAGATTGCAAAATGATTGAGACATTATTTATTTTTCTTTCTTTTTTTTAGATGTTTTGTGTGTTTAAACATACTGTAATGCATTGTTCCAACAAATATACTGATTTGTGTAGTAAGTAATGGCACGTGTATATTCTTTTTTTGACTCGTTTTCTGTTTTCAAAGTTCGGAGTAGCAAAGAAATAACCAATGGCTTCGCTGTGCTGAAACAGTCCTCACTAACGTATGAACGCACAGAAATTTGGCGTAGTGTAGATACACTAGTAGATACACTAATAAGGGCTCATTTTCATGAAAGCTCATGTTGCTTGCGATTTAGGTGAATAGCCAATTGAAACGCGTGATGTAGTGTAGTTTTATTACGTAGTGTAATACGTGTTTCAATTGGCTATTCAGCCAAATCGCAAGCAAAGAAAGCAACGCAAGTGGGCTTGAAAATGAGCCCTAAATTACAATTTCATTCGACAACCATCTGATGTTTTTTGGGGTCTTTTTTTTATTAAAATAGAAAGTTCTATTATGCAAGATCGTTTTATCACTTAATAATGTCATTTTTTGTCCTTATGCATTCGATTTTTTTGTTGACTTTTTTTCAGTTAGCCAATTTTAAGCACTAACTGCAGCTTTGGTACTACACTTTGATTCTGAATGGGGATACAAAAGGTCAAGCAAAATATGCAAGGAAAACAAGACCGAATATACATGTATGAAAGTAGCAGAATATTTATTGGATGAATGTTAAAAGAATCCGGTTTGGAAAGTAGAACCATTCGTGTTCTTTTAGAATATTACAACACCCATTCCTCGCAAAAAAAAAAAAAAGTACAAAATTAGGAAATAAAAGCGAAAACAGTAACCAAAAGACTTGGTATCTATGACAAGTACTTTTAATATTTATCATTTTTGAGTTCTCTTTTGTATTTTACTGTGAGAAATAAAAGCAGAAACCATCACAAAAGAAGGCATATAAAAAAAAACTGCAAGATGGCTAGCTGCACATGCAATCTTCGTACCGTAACAGCTCATTATATGCGGAGATATTTACCGACAACAACGTTGAATTCTTTTGTTCAATTCAGTGGCTCCAGGGAACAAATAACTGCAATAGAAGCTGACAAAGATTTGGTACGTGAAAACATCTTAACCTCAAAGAAATACGCTAGAAGATAATGCTTTTGTTCTTACTTCTCTGCAGACTGGTATTGTATTAAATTAATAGAACTTACTTCTATATTGTCGATGCTTGGAAATACTTATGTTTGGCTAACATTCTTACAATCCAAGAATCTGTTTGTATGTATGTATCTATGAATACTAGAAGACATATCGAAACTGTCTTTCTATCACATTTCAGACATTGCACCTGGTTCGTGCTGCCTGCCAATGTAATGAGCCGAGACCGTGGAAATACGCGACTGGAAAATTGGCAAAAAATAATAATATATAATAATAATAATTAAAATGTGTGTTTTTCTTCTTCTTCTTCTTTTCATCCAGGATATGGAGTCTGTGGATTTCTACTCGAAAATTACTCGGGAATTTTGCAAATTTGCCCTTCATTACGAATTTTCATGTTTACTCAAGAATTTTATGTACTTTTTCATCATATTGAAGAATGCTACTGCTTTTCGTTAAACTTTCGAGACCTAATTCAGTTACTCTATTTAATGTACGTTTGTCCCAACCCCTTACAAAAGACAGTATAAGGTAAACGCACCAGCAATGGACATTTTAAGGACGCTTTTCACCGACACTCAGATCTAGAAGAGATATACATATTTAAATTCAGCATAAAAAACGGAGTTTGTGTGTGAAATAGTAGGTGCCATTGGCCAGTGGTTGAAGAGAAATTGATGATAGAAGTCAGATCTTCTCTGTGGAGAGTGATATAAAAGTGTTGAAATATACTTTTAAATTGCTGAAAGAAATGGAAAGGAAATACATAATAATGGGTAGAAGGCGCTTCCTTGTGGATGGTATATTCATCATGGCCGCCATATTGAATCTCGATTGATTGTCTTAAATGGAAAGGGGGTCGTGTAATATGTTATTCTGGGCTAGAATTTTACGAGAAATACGTTTCTGAAGTCAGTTTTGCCGTAAATGTAATATTGCGAGAGAAAAGAGTATGCGACGGGGTAACAATACAATAGCCTAGAAACACCCATTTCTTCTTGAAATAACGACGGAAATGAAACAAAATGCACACGAATTGTTCCTGAGTATAGTGCCCTATCGATATGGATTTGTACGCATTTGGGTTTCATTTCTGGCGTTATTTCAAGGCAAAATATGTGTTTTCAGGCTATTGTATCATTACCCCAAGCTAGGGAAGTCATGTGAATATGAGCGTAGTTAATGAAAATGTGATTGTATCTCAAAAATGGTTTATTACAGAAATTTCAAAATATGACCAAAAGTAAGACATGTTCTTCTTTGAACAACGCTAGAAAGTACACAGTTGTACATACTCTGGTATCCGAGTAATGAAGAGGAAAGTAAGGTAGGTGTGAAGTGCT
Organism: Lepisma saccharinum; assembly: GCA_022664845.1. Classification (NCBI taxonomy): domain Eukaryota; kingdom Metazoa; phylum Arthropoda; class Insecta; order Zygentoma; family Lepismatidae; genus Lepisma; species Lepisma saccharinum. Next base: position 65,398 of record JAGDQP010006073.1, read on the forward strand.
CATATTTCCCATGGTACGTATAAGGGTAATATGAACACTGCATAGGGCATATATTAGCACCATTCTGTGTCAATATCTGCACACCCGACACAAGTGAAAAAGAATAAATAACAGCAGAATATACAAAATAAAAGGCAATACAATTAAAGATTACAATAATTAGCTAAAAAGAGCCACTCATGCTCGTGAAACACACACTCGAACAGTCCTGTGAATGTGCAGTTTTTTTTTAAAGACCTGTGACGAAAAAAGTCTAAGCCGCAGTTTCAGTTTTGTCAAAAAAATGACAAAAAATAGATAATTAATTAGACTTTTCTTCCCCAAGAGAGAGAAGAGTCTAATTGGCCATTAGACTTTTTTCATCGCAGGTCTTAAAAAAAACTTCAAATGTGAATTACGTAAAACAAAAAATTACCGAAAAAACAGAAACACTACATCTTTACCCCTAGCTGGAGTTAAAACTTCAGTAAAATATAACATTTACAATAGGCTATTAATTATTAGACCTATGGCTTGTTTGGGGGAGGCTCGGCTTGTGCTAGGCAGGACTGGGGCTCCCATAGACAACCCACAGACATCCAATGGATATCCTTAGCGGACATGTCGGATGTCCATAGGATGTCCGAAAAAGGTCCTACGGATGTCCAATGGATGTCCGTAGGACATCGGTATGCAACTCCTGTAGACATCCGACGGACGTCCTTTTAGGTACGCAAGGGACATTTATAGGAGATGTAGTGATGTCCATCGGACATCCGTACGCAAGGTTTTAGGACATTCTACGGACGTCTTTTTTGGATTCGCAACGGACATTTGAAGGACAAATATGGATAAACATCGGACATCCGTACGAAAGGTTTTTGGACATTTTACGGACGTCCTTTTTAGGTACACAACGGACATTTGAAGGACAAATACGGATGTCATCGGACATCCGTAAGCACGACTTGTCGACATTCTACGGATGCCCTTTTTAAGTCAGCATCATACATTTATAGGACATGTATAGAGATGTCCATCGGACAGCAACGAATTCATAATTCCTTTGAATGGCCCATCGAGGCCCGGTAACGGAGTAACGGTACTGCAAAAATGACATGAAAATGTCTATCCCCAACTTGTTTCACGGACGCCGGAAGCGTTCCTGTCATTTAAAAAAGTATATATTCACAATGCTACTTTGAAGACGCTTACTCAGTCGGTGTTTATTACTTACTCAGATAGCTTCTGTCACCGGATAAATAAATACAGTACATCAAATTGGACACGACGACCCATTTAATTCCATGCAATGTGATCAAAATACTATGTTACAAATCATAAAAGACATGATATACGTTAAACATTATTTAACCAACAGAACATGGGTGGAGTTAAAACATAAGTGGGCGTCTAACTCACTCTCACTGTCTTAAACACAAATGAATAATATATCTTAAGAGGAATAGCAGTGCAAGAGAGGAAATACTGCAAACCCATCACAATGTGGTAATTTTACATATTTTACAGATAGTTCAGTTGCAGGCGAGGTTCGTAAATCGGACAAATTCTTACAAAAATGAACAACTATTAAATATGACTTGCATTGTATAGTGTACCATGAGGGATAATGTAATCTAACCTGAACTAACCTAACCTAATATATCCTAAACTAATCTATTCTAAATTAACCTAACCTAAAGAACCTAACATGAATTAACCTAACCTAAACCAACCTAACCTAAACTTAACATAACCTAAACTAACTTAACATAACCTAAACTAACATAGCCTGAACTAACCTAACCTAAACTAACCTAACCACACCTCACCTCATTTAACCTAAGCACACGTAACCACACTAAACCCTATGTCAGTCACATGTGTAGAATTTTAAATGCGTAAGTTTAAAAAACAATCTAATCTGACTTTTCTAACCTAACGTAGCCCTATGTCATTGAAGTGTCTAGAATTTCAAAATGCATAAATACTAAAGCGTAAGAGAGATCGTTTGCGAAGATTCCAAGTGTGAAAAGGAATGAAAAGTGATAAGTACAGTGATTTTCATGATATGGGTGTTGGAGTGCATATAGTGAAGAAATACTGGTAAAACGCGTTTGTCGTCGTAGTGCCTTCAGTTTTGAGGTAAGGGGAGAAAAGGAACAAACGTTGCAAGTTTCAACATTCTAGCATTAAATTCTGTCTGACGCCCAGAAGCACTATCTGCACGTCTATGGAACTTAAAAGTGGCCTTGCCGGTAACGTTCCATAGATAATTCGCTCACCCGGTATAATAGAGTATGCAACGGGTACTCTTACGGTAAATAATGAAAGATGAAAATAAGAAAAGATACTGTTTTTTTTAGTTCTTTGTAAATTCAGAAGCGTGTTCTGTACTGTATTGTACTTTAACATTATAGTGGTAGGCCTATGTTTGAAAAAAAAAATTAAAATAAGCTGCTCTTTTAACGTATTGTACAATACCAAACTACAGTATGTCAATCACTATGTTTCTGGCCTAACCGAATTTTGGTTTAACCAAATCACTCTTGGACCCATCAGATTTAGTTAAATGAAATTCAAGTGTATATAAGCAATTTAAATATTATAAACTAATATCGTCACTGCAATTGTTCATTTTTCTTAAAATAAAAACGTTACACGAAATATATAAACCTACTCCCTCAACTGGAATAAACAAAAACAAATGAAAGCGCGTTTCCCATTCACCAATAACGTTTCAGCAAATGACGATCAGATTCCGTTTCTGATAGCTACTTTCCTAAAATCCTAATAGGCAAATTGATTTCAGGTTTCGCAAGAAATTTGCAGGTTCCTTGCCAAATATCTATCCAGGCCTGCAGTTAAAAATAGCATTTCATACTCATAAAACACCAAAATAACTCTAGCCACACCTATTTATCTGAATTTTTATATTAGTATCTGGAAATTGACCTTTAATAAGGAATAACAGGGAAGCGACTCCATCATTAATCGAGAACCACCGCGGTACTTGGAGGGACTGCCGAAAACTGGAAAATCTCATCCAAGGTGGACATGCAGTTTCTGACTTAAATTCGGAACCTTATGAATGTGAAGCAAACTCACGCGCATGAAACACCAACTCTCTCTATTAATAAATAGGAGTATTTTAGACAAAATTAAATAGCAGATTTTCCCAAATAATTAGTTATACCACAATGCTCAGAGAGCACTTCCAGTAAAGGTAATACATATTTTCTCCAATTTCACAATATTGTTTCTTTTCGTCTTTGAGTCTATTTTCACATTTATATCTGGAAGGAAAACACTGGATATTGTAGGACTTAAAGAGGATGTCCGAAGGATATCTGGGTTGGATATAATTTGGACGTCCTGCTTCGGATGTCCAGCGGACACACTATGGATGTCCCATGATATTCCGGATCTCTTCGGACATTCGGGACGTATTTTGGACATCCGACGGACGTCCGGTGATGTGTGGGCAGTTACACCCATTATTGTAGGATGGTCAAGAGTCTAGCAATAGGACCTAAACCGGAAATTGGTAAGTGGCCAAACATAATAGGTTAGGCTGATTATGAACTAAAGGAGTACAGACTTTCTCATCCATGTCATTACAAATTAGGCTGCTTTTTAGTATCTCTCCCAAATAATTTGTTAGTGATTAGGCCTATGAATCGTAATAACTGACTTTAGATTAGATAACGTTAGGTTAGTTTACTTTACAAATTGTCAAATAGGCTTATATATTCGTATACTGTAAGGAATATTGTTTAGTAATATCTGCTGTATGTGGGCTTACTTCAGAAAATAATAGTCTTTGATTAATTTGGGAGAGGTGTTAAATGCCATCCACATATTATTATGTCATTACAGATTTTCTGCTCTAGTTAATACCTGCAAAAACTCCTCACGTTCATTTCTCTTTATTTTCAGTAAATTTCTACATGTTCATATTAAACTGAATTTAAAAGCTCATATTTCACCGACTGCTACAGTTTTTTTTAATACACTGTAGTTTGCAACTGATTATCACAAAGAAGTGAACAAACGACTGGCGTTGTGTTCCTAGACGGAACTGACTACAAATTAAGTGATATATTTTATATAACGAATAAATACCTCGTTGTAGCTTAATTTTCATTACCCTGATTTAACTATAGCTCAAAAAATATACATTTTTTAATTGTACGTACCTTAAAACTTCTCCTTTATAACACAACAACAGTAGCGCACTAGCTTGCACTCTACTCTCGTCAACCACGGAACTCTAAACAAGGCTACCAACTTCGTCGTTTCGCTCTTGCGCAATGCACGTGAATGATATGGGGGTATAAACTTCGTCCTGCTCATATTCTCGGACTGCTCATATTAAACTGACTTCCCGTACTCTTATCTCTCACATTATTACGACAAAACTGACTTCAGAAACGTATTTCTCGTAAAATTCTAGCCCAGAATGACATATTTCACGACCGTTTAAGAAAATCAATATGGCGGACTTTAAGATGGTGGCCATGAAGAATATTCGCCCCTTCCACCCAGTACTCATTACTGTGTATTTGCTTTCCATTTCTTTCAGCAGTTTAAAAATATAACGCTATTTCAACACTTTTATATCACTCTCCACAGAGAAGAATCTGAGTATTGTATCATCAATTTCTCTTCAACCATTGGCCAATGGCACCTAATATTTTACACACAAACTCAGTTTTTATCCTGATTTTAAATATGTATATCTCTTCTAGATCTGAGTGTCCACTTGAAATAGTGTTACTTGAGTGAGTGATCATTCCGAAGGTTTTGGGTTCGAAAACAGCTATCGACCATCCTTACTGAGGTTTTAATGTTGTTTGTATCTCAGTCCTAACAGGCAAATGCCCTAAATGGCACCTTCCAATAAGACCTGTTCGACTCCTTCCAGCTTCCTTTTCCCTACCCTATCCCGGCCTGAGCCATACATTTCTTGTGGCCATAAAAATACAAATTCTAACTTGCCATGAATAGTGTCCAATATTAAAACAAATCATTTCATTAATGGGCATCCCCGCGTCCATCATTGAAATAATGGGACTAAAAAATTCCCTGACAAATTTATGGTCATGAAGAGTAAATAATCTTTCCCAAGTTGAAATAAAACAACTAACAGAATCATGATTTCGCCTTCGAAGTTGTGGAGAGTTTAGCGCGCTTATTTTCTGCGCGCGTATGCATGAGTTCAATTTTTCTGAGAGTTGTTCAGAACGGAGTAGTTCAGAGCCCACTTTACCAAAACTGTAAGTCTCGTCCTTAGAAGCTTATCAGCTCGCTTAGAACGTTAATAACAACTCAATCAATCAAGGATTTTGATTTCAACTCAGTAATGAATAGTGAGTGTCCATAACTGGTACACTGTCCATTGCTGGTGCGTTTACCTTAGTGTTCTCCAAAGTTCCATTTCTAAAAGGTGTATGCAGAGCTATGTTGAACTGAAAGCAATGCTATCGAAAAATGATAGTTTATCAGTTCTTGAGGGTTTGAATGCTCTTCATAGTATGCATAAATATTTCGTGGATGGTGCTCGTACATTTCTTACTCCAGTAAACGAAGGCGAAATTTTCATGAAAAGGGAAACAAATGAGTAAGAAGCTGGAAATCTTTATGGGAGTCAGGAAATGTATCAGAAGCAACATACTAAAAGTTCCCCCAAAATCCGATCATTACTTTTCCCGACATTTTGAAAACTAAATGGCACCTATGTTTGTTCAACAAAGGCTTCTATACCGTTCCACATATCCTCACCAAACTTGGCACGAATATACCTTGTTACCCTAGAATGACAATTGTGGGGATTTCAAGCCCCCATAATAGTCTCGTTTTCAGTGTTGCCAACCTGTTATAAAGTAAATTTTATCCAAAAGTTTATATGTTCACTAATTTTGGCCTGACTATTCTTCAACACTTTATAAACATAACTGTGGGGGAACCCCAATTTACAGTGTTACCATCTTATTATAAAATTGAATAGTTGTCATGGTTCCTATACCATTCAACTCATCTGCACCAAATTTGGTATGAATATTCTCCAGCACCCTAGAAGAACGAATGCGGGGTTGATCACTGGTAAACAAGGATGCCACCTTATTATAATATTGAGTTTTTTCTATACCGTTGAACCTATCCGCAAGAAATTTCCGCAGAAATATTCTTTGATACCTTGCAGAAACAACATCATCTCCTCTCAACTCCATATTTTGCCTTCTCAAAAAGTCTATCATGTTCGTTCCACAAGGGCTTTAATGCGGTTATACGTATCTACATCGAATTTTCAACACATATTCTCAGATTGCATAACAAAATATCGACTCTTTTCCACTGACGGTGGTACCCCGCAGAACAATAATATGAAATGATCCATTTTCATAACCTGAATGCATAACGTATTTACGAACTTTTACTTACTTGATAATCCAATTGCTTTTCTGGTTCACTTCGTTTTCAGGTCCGATTATTCTTATCAACACGCACGGCAGTACATGCAGCCAAGTTCTCCGCGTCTCAAAACGTCAGCACTGCCAGAAGCATGTTATACAAGAACAAGACTTTTTGGCGAAATCGGTGATTTCGAGGCCCCGTAAGAAAAAATATGTGAAAGATAGGAATATGAGCTTTCAAAGTTATGGAGATATGGTAAATATGTGCAGGTGTGCAAAATTTCACATTCGTAGCTTGAAGCATATTCGAGTTGTGGACCCCTGAAATTGCATACTTTAGACTTACTTCTTACACTCACATTCGCTCACTCACTCACTCATATCGTTTAGGGTGTTCGGGATAAGCTAGAAACATGAATTTTGTCATGATGATAAATAGGTAATGGGGAAAAAATTCCATCATTTTGAAAAGTCGCCATTTTGTATTCATAATGGCTGCCAAACGTAAAATTTCAAAGAATACACAACCTAAATGACTGGAGCTAGAAAACCGAAATTTGGTATGAAGGTACATCATCTTTAGTAGGTTAAGGAAATACTACAAAATCTTGAGAAAGTTGTCACCTTGGATCCAAAATGGCCCCAAAATGAAATTCCAAAGAATACACAGCCTAAACGGCTGGAGCTAGAAAAACGAAATATAGTATGACGGTACGTATCATTAGTAGGTTAGGAAATATTACAAAATGTCTCCAAAGACACAATCTTGGAACCAAAATGACGAATCCATTTTCCACATCGTTAGACCTAGAGATACGATATTTGGCATAAATGTGTATTATCAAGAATAGTTTTGGGAAAATATTACATTTTGAAAAAGTCGCTCTATTTGATTCAAAATGGCACTCCAAAAACCATTTTCCACATCGTTCAAGATAGAGATATGAAATATGATATGGTGTACCATCACGATTAGGTCACGACAATATAATATAATGTTAAAAATGTCTCCACCTTTAATCCAAAATGGCCGCCCAAAACCCGTTTTCCAAACCAGTGAAGCTAGAGAAACGAAATTAGGTATGAAGGTGTACCATCACGAGTAGGTTACAATAAATGGGGGGAAACACCGGGGATAAGGGGAAGATCTGCACAATGGGAGCGCAGTCCCCCGGAGAGTCTGGTTGCGATAAAGGGAGGTCCCTCAAAACTCCACAAGTTGTGGGTAAAGCCCGGCACGGGATAGTGAAGGCAGCGCCCCCAGCGAAGCAAGTACATATATTATACACTTACAAAAAGCTGTGAAATCCGAGCAAAAACACCAGAGGTGCAAAAAGTTCAGCCAAGTTCTTCAACCCTAAAAAGTGGTGAAATGGAGGACGGATGAGCCAAGTTCCTTGGCGACAGCATGTAAGAGATTCATGATCTTCAAGCCATAAGGTTGATGGCGGCCCTAAAACCCACCACTACCAACGTAAGGCTCGAAGTCGAACACTATGAACCTTGCGACCTCGCGCCAAGTTCCAGTGTTCCTCTTACATGCTGTCGCCAAGAAACTTGCCTCATCCGTCCTCCATTTCACCACTTTTTAGGGCTGAAGAACTTGGCTGAACGTTTTGCATCTCTGGTGTTTATTTCTCGGATTTGTATTAGTTCATTGAGACGGCTATTCTGCATGAAAAAGCAAAACTTACATTTTATTTTGTTTCTGTTTACTATCTTATTTTTCATTTTTATTTTCTTACGCTGGTACTTCGAAAGAAATGTCTACTCCTATATACACTTGAAAGAAATACATATTCTTTGAGATCTCATTTTTATTGTAGTATTTTAAACATGTTTTAATGTGATTTCCTTGTACATAAATATTGTATGATACTAATATTGAAATTTTATACTGACACGTTGAATTATATTAAAGTCTTTTGTGGAACTAACAAACACATTGAATTGGTGTATAATAAATTATATTGGTGTTCTTACCATTCCATTCAAACACTAACCACGAATCAAAGAGGTCACTAAAATGCCTAAATCCATAAAACTAATCAATAATATAGTTTCTACCATTCTTCATGGCTATGTCCCATCGTTCAGGGAGCTACGCGAACCCTTTGTAGTAAAAATGCACCGCTTTCTGGACGCCTAAGTCTTCAAGCAAAGAGTTTAGTGCCGAGTCGTCGGAGAAGGATCTGCCATACAATGCGTTTGGCAGTGTACGGAAAATAGGATAGTCCGAAGGCGCGAGACCTGTGGCAAGACCTTCATTCCCAGCTCCTGAAGGACTGTTGTCATGGTTGCACTGTGAGGTCTGGCATTGTCATCTAGAAAACTACAGGATGCCGTCTTGCTGGTCTTTTCTCCGCAATAGCCGTCTGAAGCAGTTGCCCATCCTCCCGTAGCAGTATTTCCGAGACGCCTCTGTTTTGGAAAATTTCACCGTTTAATTCCACATACCCAATTTAGTAAGTCACTTTAGTTTCGAACCTTTATTTCCTGTTTATTTTAGTTACAGCATCCGAAAAGTCCCGAAAACCCTTTACACCATGTTAATTTTGACCACCAATTTGGTAGGGTAACGTCCATAAGTCCTAAATTTCAGAAGTCCTAAATTGCAGAAGTCCTAAATTGCAGAAGTCCTAAAAAAACTTTCACAAGTCCTAAACTTTAGGACTT
>JAGDQP010006074.1:0-52402 GCA_022664845.1 Lepisma saccharinum
TAAAATAGACATTAGTATAAAAGAGCTACGTATAAAATTTTAGTGTGTTTTTTTCTTGATAATGTGGAACCCGGAGCCCGATTCTTCCTTTCACACTTGCTAATAATTCACTCATTAACTGTAGGGTCAGGTACCCGGGAGTGATTTCCCTCTCATCTTTTTCTCTCTTACATGTGTGATAAGTCCTTCGGTAATTTCAACTCGGTCTCTGTGTGTTTCGGTTATCCGATTTCTTCGACTGTACCGGCTTCTATAATTGGTCTGGATCTTGTTTTCTAGCACCTCGCAGTACTCACGGCTGCCAAGTAACCATTTGTCGTGCTGCGTATGTGTAGGTTTTATTGCGTTCTTATGTCTATTATTGTTAATTTTATTACTATTACTATTATTATTAGAACATCTTATCGGGTTTCTTGTTTCCATATTCTCTACGATGAGTTTTCGCCCCCTATTGGGGTCTCCATACAAAGTGGTATCTGGAGAGTTTTGTGGTTCGTTTTATCTTTTATTATTATTATGATGATGATTAGGTTTAAATTCCCATTTCCTGTTCGGTTTCTCTGTTATTTAGCCATTGTCATTTGGACCCTTGGATCTGTAGCTCTGTGTTGTACAGGCGGTTGTTGTTAGTTACAATTATTATTATTATTAATAGTAATAATATTCTGTTTTCTCCGTTTCGGCTAGTTTGTTCTCTCTCAGACATAGTGTTGAGGTTAGACGGTAGTCTGCTATATAATAAGTACGCTTTTGATAATATTGTTGTCAATTATTATGGAGATTGTAATTTGTGCGGGTAATCATATAGTAATAAAAGCCTAACTAGTTACTTTCATTTTTGGTTATTTCAGATTTGTCCCGTATTCTTTGCGGACTGTCTCGTAATTTATTCATCAACAGGTGGCAACTCTAGTGATGGGAGTCCATAAAGTCTGTCTCCAGTCCTGTATCTCCGGAAGAAATAAAAATATGAGAGAAAATGCTGTAACAGCCATTCCAACTTTTTGAGACACTTTGAAGCCTTATATATCTATATCTATATATATATATATAAAACAAAAAAACTTCTGACTAACACGTTGTGTTCTTACTTTCTGTCTACGGCCCCCAAACACTAACAGCTGCATGTGTAAATTTCGTACATGTTAAACCCTCTGGATGTAAACCTTATTCTTGGTCCATTTCAAAACTATCTTCCATACTGTATCGAACCCAATTCCACCAACTCAACAATTGATGCCGTGTTCACCGAGATACTGGAAGTCACTTATGACGTCGGGAAACTTAAGCCTCAAAAATCGAATCACTCAAATAAGCACCAAATTGAATACGCCTAGTTCATGGTAAAACTAGTAGCAATGAATGTTGAGAATTGCAGAATGAAACCCTCTCTCATGTTAACTTTATGAATGATAAAGCCATAAACAACTTTTTTCGAAAGTGTTTCGGGTTGAGAAGGCGGTTTCGTTAAAATATGTTCCACCTTTGGTTTACGAAACGAGAGAAACAGGATTCTTAATTCGTACTTCATATCCATAAGCTTGAAATAAAAGTATTAGTAACAATTGTGATAAGAGGAGGTCATACTTTTTACACTTGTTGCTATTTCCGATATATCAATTTAGGACAGAACACCTTCAAGGCTTTTAACAGAATTTTCCAAAATGAAAGAAAAACCTGAATAATGTACTGGACTTTACAAAAACCTGGAAGTACAGTACATTGTTTATTTTAAAAGAAAAACTTTAATTTCTTTGAAGGTGATCCAGAATGCACAATTCCAAGGATTGCATAGCTACACGTAATACAAGGCCTTACATTGCCGAAATTAATCCATATGAAAAACATTAACACGAGTAACAAATAATTTTAATGAATCGGTGAATAAAGACGTGGACCAATAGGAACTAACAATATTTTCCGCTAAACATTCTTGTCATTTATTTCTACGATGTCTATTCATGGAAAGCAATAAAGAGCAATTCTGGACTGTTTTTGACAAAGACTTTTATCGAAGTTCAAGAAAATCTTAGCCAGAATGATATGCAAAGAACATGAATGCATCTACTGTTGATAAAGCTAGTTTAGTGTTCAGGGTTACCAACTGAGACAAGTGTAATGAAATAAGACAGCTAACATTCTTTAAAGTAACTTGTTTTCACGTAGTACAGTATGAAAAATGGTTCTCGATTTGTAAGATTTATTTTAATTTTATTAAGTTCTTATTTCTGGAATCCTTTTGTTGCAGGCATTCAAGAGTGTAGTATCTAGTCAACTACCAACAGACGTCTTCGCCATGGGGGACAACAAAGCTTCAGTATTTTGTTCGCAGCTGCGGGCAATGATCAAAAGAAATTTACTTCTTAAGAAAAGACAGAAGCGGAAAACTTTTGCTGTAAGTTTTTCTGTTGTTTGTAATTAGTATTATTAAGTAGTATTGTCATTACAGCAATGTCGGATATTGACTTGTTGGAGAGTGAGTATATTTGACTTAACTTTTAAGGCGAAGTGATTTTAATTTTCATTTTTCATATTGAGTCCAATTTTGGAGAAATAGATAGGGTATTTCGTAGAGAATTTTAAAACATAAGTACTTCGATAGACGTACATATCTGATAGTTTATAATAGTGTCATCGTCTATAGCTAGTAATAACTGCGTCTTCGATGGTTGATAAGCATCAGCACAAAAAATCGTTTGTTTGTAATGTCGCGAACTCTTGATCGATAATGGGTTGGCACGTGGGTTCGAGCGCCACGGCAGATCATCCTGATAGGTTTTCCAGGGATTCCTTCAGTTTGACCAGGCGAATACCGGGACGGTACCTTAAAAGACCCTTGTCGATACTTTCCCGATCCTCTATATAACCCATCCTGGCCTGAGCCAAAGATGCCAAAAGGTCTTAAATAAAAATTCAAAGTTGTTTGTTTGTCTAAGTACATACAAGCACGTATCCAGAATTTGGCTTTGGAAGGGGTCCAAGGTGTGTCTGGGCATAATTCCGCCTGAAGTAATGCTATTTTCCCATAAAACTAATTTTTTGAGGGGGGGGGGGGAGTCTGGACCCACCCCCTAAATACGTGCTTGAGTATATAAAGTAATGTTGCTTGGTTTTGAAGACGCTGACAAGCACTTGGAATGGGAAACGATATTTGAATTGTAAACAGTAAATACTTCCCCGCTGCCATTACTTAACATTTGCACAGTCAAGGGTTGGTTTTGCAATCTAGGTTTGTTGATTAAAGAGTAAAATGAATGATTTCGTAAAAAAACATACGTAATAATACAGACACAGTGCAAAAAAAATTCTTCGTTAAAGGTTACGGAGTGTATTGCTTACAGCACGAAACATACAACAGTATCTGTAGAGTAGCAAATTTTACCGGCGATTCTAGATGTGCAAGGGAATAGCAGTGAGTACTATATTACTGCTCTTAAAGTTTACTAAAACAACTTAAAGATAGATATTGACATAACGTTAGAAAAACTTGGTTTTCTCAAATGCTTTTAATTGTGTACAGGAGGAAGTACAAAAAAACTTTAGCATTTGATTGATTCGCTTCAATCTGCCAAGCGACATCATGCTGTGTAGACTGAGTCATTGTGCAGTATTTTTAGTGCTTTAAACCAAGCCCTACGTTTTTATTATAGCTGACTATAAGGAACATAGAAGAGTGTGGAAACTTTTGATTTTCTTTGCGGAAAACTCCAGCTGGAACTGCTATGTTGACAAGCATTTTAGAACTACGCTTTAAGTAAAACACAGGTCTGCGTGTAGTTTTAGCATGTAAAGAGTGACGTAATTTGAATTAACTAGCAAGCACAATATAACGGACCTTCCACGGGTGCAAATGATAAAAGCATCGAAAAGGTTCGCCATGCAATTAACGAAAATCACCAAGTAAAATAAATAAATAAATAGATAAATAAAAAATCTATTAGACTTGAAGTTCTTTTCAAACGTTTTGTTGGAGCATACGTCTTTGTTGCCCAGTGTAGTTTGTGGTCAGCCTTGAAAAATCATAGAACTTGGTTGTGAGCACTAACAGAAAGTGATCCAGTTCACACAGAATAACACCGCTTGGCAGAGTGGCGTGGAGATCTGTACGCTTTCACGGTACATAGCAACAGTATCCGTAATTAGAATGCACATGGGTGCCACATTCAAATTTCGCTTAATTTTTTGTACTTCCTTATACATTACTGTTCAAACGGTAAACAAATCTAATTTAGGCTTATGGAAAATCAGACTGGGTATATTCCTGCGTATCCCAAGGCCATACCGAAGACCTTACTGTATTCATTATCTTTCGTAACAGATGTTCCGATTGCTATTTGAAATACAATGTGTTTGCCTACATTACTTTTGGAATGTACATTCAGCATGAAAGAACTCATGTGAAACTGAATATAGACCTAGACAGTACATGTATATCGAGGGTTATCCCTTGATTCCTCGTATCTACAATTTTTGTCACCTAAAGTTGTTGTTGTTTTTTTTATATAAGGGAGAAAAATTGGCCAACTTTCCAGTTGAAACTTAGTGAAAAATAAGCGTCTAATTTACCTCTACGTTTATTTGTTACGAAGTTTCAACTGTAAAGTCCGCCAATTTTTCTCCTTTCAATAGAAAGACAACAACTACGTCTGGTGACAAAAATTGTAGATACGAGGTATCAATGGCTAACCCTTGATATATTAATCTAGGTCTAGAACAGCGATTTTCAATTCTTTTCTCATGGGGTCCAGATTGATGGTAATATCACAATATAAACGCCTTTTCGACCCAGATAGTGGATATCAGTAAGACCAAACGGCCGTAGCTCAGTTGGTATACTGCTGTTGGCTTCGCATTCGGGAGCATAAAAGAGGATAACAAAGACTAACATTGAATGGCTTGAATCAATTGTTTATATAAGCGGATGATGCAGATTTAATAGGAGACAATATATGTGCACTACAAAGTAACACCGATGTCTTAGTAGAAACGTGCGATGAGATAGGTCTACAGGTAAACACAGATAAAACAAAATACATGATAAGCCCAAACACTGGGAATGAAGGAAATAGATACACAACAGTTAAGAATGAGAACATAGAGAAAGTAAATAAGTTGAAATACATGCACATGTAACAAGCAAAAACGAGGTCACGGGACAAATAAAAAGTCGCTTAGCATCGGACAACGCATGTTTCTACTCTGTCGAGAAACTCCTAACTTCGCGATTAATATTAAGAAGGTTGAAACTGAAAGTATGCCGGTAATACTTTACGGTTGCGGAAGTTTGAGTACGACCCTAGCAGATGAACATAAATTATGAGTGTTTGTAAGTAAGGTCGTGAGAAAAATATGCGGGCCGATACGAGCTCTGGAATGGAGAAGACTGCATAATGAAGAACTTCACAGATTTTACGACTCACCCGATGTTGTAAGAATAATGAAATCGCGACACGACTAAGGTGGGTAAGCCATGTAGCTCGGGTGGGGGAAAACGAAGATTATATTCCATCTTGGTAGTTGGTAAGCCGGAGGGAAGGAGACCGTTGGGAAGACTGAGACGACGTTGGGAGAATAATATTAGAAGGGATCTTCGAGAAGTAGGTGTTTGTGATTAAAACTGACTTGATCTTGCTCAGGATAGAATCCTATGAAGAATGTTTGTTACTGCGGCGATGAACTTGCGAGTTCCGTAAGCCATAGAGTAAGTAAGTAAGTAGTGGTTCTTTAAATTTTTTTATGAGCTTTGAAAATACAAAAATTGGTATTTTATGCATATTAGAGGTCTAATATGTCTGGTGGGAAAATATTTAAAAACCTATTTTTTCCCCATGTTATACATTTATATAAGTAGAACGTATGGTAGAAATTTCAACTTTGGTATTTGAATTTGAACGGACTATAGATTTGCAAATTAGAGATTAATAATGCTCGTGCGCGCTTTGGAGGCCCAATATCTCCGGTAGGAGATCAAATAAAATTATAAGATTTCCACATGTTATGTACTTTTGTTAGGAGAAACTACAGCAGAAATTTCAACTTCGATATTTGAATTTGAACGGAGTTACAGATTTGCAAATTGAGGATAAATAATACTCGTGCGTGCGTTGGTTATATGTTTTAAAGGAATATATATCGTCCCACCAGAAAGATTGGACCTTTAATGTGCATAAAATACGAATCTTTGGATTTTCAAGATTTCACAGAAACTTAAAGAACACACATCAGCCATCATATTGTGTATACATTCCATGTATTTTCATGTGTAATAGTGTAATAAATCTACGTTGACATTCAATCCCTTGCGTGCGGAAAGGAACCCTAAAAACCGGAATTCGTTCTATTCCGATAATCACACTTGGATAATATTTGACCCAGGTGTTCAATTACGTTTTAGGCTTTTCATGCAGAGGACTAAAATTATCAAGCAGACTTTAAAGGAAGAAATGTTTTTTTTTTTTTTGTTTGAATGACATATGAAAAAACAGTCTGGAAATATTACATTTTTCGTAAACATCTGCAAACGCAAATTTCGGCATGCTCAGCAAGATGAAAATAGCCTCTATTAATTAATCGGTGGGGATACAAATGAAAGAATACCCGTTTTGAACTATTCTTATATAAAGAATATAATTATTAGAAAAGAAGTGGAAGAGGTCGAGCAACGAAGCTGAACGATTTCAGATGGACTGACCCGTAGCTTGTATCTGTGCTTGACATACGTTTATCACCACTAGAAGATGTAAAATACCCCAAAATACGACGTAGTGCCATTTGAAAAATTTAAACGTTATACCTGACTGGCAACATTGACAAACCGGTGACATCTTGTTTTCACTCCTGATGGCCACCATGTTGTTGAAAAAAAAAATGAAATTTGATTCAATTTGTCGTATCTGACTTACTGAGAATTATTCATTTATTCCCATTGTTAGGGGTCGACTTGGACTCCAAGTTGGAAACGCTGTACGACTCGTATCTCTAAAACGAAGCTGAATTCCACTCATGTTCATAGGAATTTTAAAATTTTTTTGATGTCAGGAATCCTCCCCCCCCCGTTCCTTACTCTGCTCCCCCTTGCCCATCGCTGCACAATTTTTGGTATTCTCAATATCTTACTATGCTCCAGGAGCGGCTTGTAGCACGAACCCCCTCTAGATTAATTAAATATATAAAGAAAATATATCTTAATTTTAATGTTCATCACAAGACTGTTATAGTACACCTACGAGATATGCTTTCCAGCTTAACGTCGCTGGCTTGCGGGTTGCAGAGCATTTGAGAAAACGTGCGAATCCTCTCTCTTGGTTCAACCAGGGAAATGTATCCTCTTGGAGGTTAGTTTCTGGGCTAGGGGGCAGAGGTGTGAGGGAAGTCCTTTTGGCTTAAACACAGCCGAAAACGAGAAAATTGAGCATACGAAACACCATGCGCGCTGCTATTTGTGGGAAACAGAGCAGCGGGGAAAAAAAAGAAAGTTTTCGTTCCGGCTGCAACAAAGTTCAGAACGGTTGCCTTCTGCTAGGAGGGAGGGTTGGGTTGGGTCACTCTCTGTATTTAGGTGCATTATTTTGCTAACAATTTCTCCACCCCCCACACACAGTCATAGTTACCAACTAATTTACTTCTCCACTGAATATGCTGGCCTTTAAATCTACTATTATCGGCCGCGAATTTATCCAAAAGCTGACTCAACTAGCAACATTTCTACGAAAGCAGTTGATAAACTACAGGCCCGTAGCCAGGATTTTGTTAAGGAAGGCACAGATAAATTCTTCCTCGCTCTGTCTCATATACATATGACCTTCTTAACCGAGTAGTTAACATAAATTTTGCACTTGGTACTGATGGTTCCGGGTTTGATTTTCGGTTCTAAGACAATTTAAGAGCTAGTTTCAAAAAGAATTAACGAGTTCCAGTAAAAGTTATGTATTAATAATAATCAACAGAAATATGTAAAAATTCTGTACACGTTAATATGTGACTTTCGAAAAAAAAAAAAAAAAAAACTACTAATAAATTGTTAGAAAATAAGCTATGTGCTCAGCAAATAAAAATGTCTGAGTCTTAAGAAGGGGGGTGGGGGTCGGCACATGCCCGTTTTTTGTTTTTTTTTAGTATTAGTGTCAGCTAAGCGTATGAGTTCATATGTGAGGAAAAAAATCGCACAGAGCTGGAAATCCTATACGTGCGGGAGGATTTCGGAAGTGTATCTGGTGCGATTCCTCTTCTGCAATTCATGCTTGAAAATAACCTCCAGGACACATTTTCCGAGTGCATAAAACTACTAGAAGTTATTGTGACTATTCCAATGACAACTGCAGCTGCAGAAGCAGAGCGCTGCTTTTCCACGTTGAAGAGGGTAAAAACTTTTCTTCTAAGCTACGTGACTGAAGCAAGACACATCTTTAGCAATGCTTTCGATAGCAAAATGAACTTGTTAGGAGTATACCCGGTTTTAATGAAGATGTGATTGATGTCTTCGCCAAGAGTCAGGAAAGGAGAATGGACTTCCTTTATGAACATTATTAGTTCATACTGACAAAATGACGATGATTTCCAACTTGCTTAAAAAAATAATTTTAGATAAAAGCTTTTTCAAATTCCAAAGTATTCTCAGTACTTAACTTCTTCTAGAGGAGAAGTTGTCATGGATAGAAAAATGTTCTATTTAGTAGTAGTAAACGAAGGTGCGAAGAAACGAGGTCACACCTGTGCAAAAGACATTTTGGACATAGCATTATGTTTTTACCTCTGTTGCTTGAACCTCCATTTCAGCGAAGCACGAGCCGCTACTGCTATGCTCTATCAGATGCATTATGTTTGATTCGGATTTCATCGACAACATATCGTGACCCTAATTTTTCTTCGAGTAACAAAGCCCGTCTCTGTATATATCTCCGTCTCTATATATTTTGCTTGGGTGCATACATCACCAACATTTTTGTCTTGTTTGGATCATTTTACGCAGGTACAATGACAGTAATTTTTTAAAAATATTTTTGTGTGGCGAATTATTTTTAGTTAAACGATATTAGAAGAATGAAATTCCGAGAATTGACATCTGGTCATTTTTCGGTAATTACATTATTTTTCGAAAGTGATCTTCTAGTAATATACCTTCAGTTATAGCCTCAGGGAACAAGATTCTTAGATATTGGGAGAAAGGACAGATGTAGCGAGGAGCCAGATTTCTGTTGATTCGACTTCTAGTTGCGGTAACATAAGCATGTTCGGCATGAAAGATTTATAGTAGAAGTGGAGAAGGAGTGCTTGTTGAAAATAAATAGCAGTGATTATAGTAACGTAGAGATGAATATGAAGGCATGGAATGAGTTCTGTGAAAAATATGTGGTGCCTCTGTCAATAATGGTAGCAGAATGAATGAGAAACAGATGTAATTATAAATCGAGCGATCAAGTCGCGTGCGCAAAAATGCACTCTGATTTCGTCGCTCGACCGACTTGGTGCAACAGAGCTTTTGGATATATTTTAAAAACCCATTTTTCGGTTTTGTCCCATTTGTGGTTACTGCAGAATACGAATCTTTTTTACAGAAACATAAGTAGTTAACTGCAGTTGTGTGGCTATACGCAAGCAGATGATTTAGTTTTCTGGGGAAATTTCATGAGTCACTCGCACATTTGTCTCGTCTCCGGAAAAGTGTGCCTTTTTGACTCAAAGCCGTTCAATGAAAATCAGGATTGCTCTCCTCCTCCCACGCACAGAAGTAACGAAGATACTAATAGATATATTGAATCCACAACTTGTGGGAAAGTGGATATTACAGGGTGTTTACAGGTCAGGAAATTGAGTCGTTGGTCATGGAAGTCAAGAAAAAGTCTTGAAATCAAGTTTCACCTTACGAATTCATCAGGTAAACCTAGTAATTTTTAGCAACATTTAATGGCATATTTGCCATTTCCCAAATGTGCAGAAAAAATATTCTCGTGTACATCTGAAGCGTATTTGATATTCTGAACCTTTAATGTTACAGCAGAACGTGTTAAGAAATATAATTTGTTACTCGGGGAATCCTTGTGAGTTTGGATGTGGCAATCCCGGGTGGTCTCAATAATTAATCATTTTGTTGCATGCAAAAGTCAGGAATTTGGCTTCTATGACTTCCGTAGGCCCCTGTATAGACCGATTCTATTTCAAATCGTCCTGGGTGGTCCACACGACTGTCTCAGATTTCATTCATATTTTTTTTATGGGGTCTACGTGCAAAATTGTTTGACTCATATTTTTTTCTTTTTACCCCGAAAAATTTTTCCTTCGATTTATAGCCTTTCAAAATGGCCGGCCTCAGCACGAGTAGTTCGAGAAAGCAAAAATTATGTCAAATTTAAAAATTAATTATGGAGAATCTAAAATACTTTCATAAGCTGAATGGTTGAGAGAAAACAAAGTAGTGTGCTTCAGTGGAGGGTAAAACTTTCCTGATGCTCCAATAGGAAGCGTGCAATTAATTCGCAATGTTGCCAATTTTTCAGATTTTTTTCTAACTTTAGATAATTTTTTTCGGTACCCATGGGTCATATGAACCATTTGCTTCCATCATCATAAGCACCTCTATATGATCTGTTAAAACTGGAAAGGATTTGCGTTTCTGATCATTACGTCTCAAGTTACAGCATCATGAAAAGCTGAGAAATTCATTCAGTTTGGACGCCATTCTAAAAAAAAAAAAAACTTGTATTGGAGGAGTACCTGAACATATTAATATCCATTTTATCGTTTGTGCGGTTCGAGCCCCTTCGCAATTACTTATTAAAATTTCGATTTTTGTACTCGTGATACTAAGATTTCCTGGTTGTTATAAATGGACATTTTAGTGTTATGTATTATGTTTACCATCGCTAACTTACACAAAATAACATATACTCAGTGCATCCATTTCTAATTACAAATATAATACTTCAAAAATATTAGAAAAATAAAATAGAATCTCGACTATGGCAAATCTGCCCAGCAAATTCAAACTTGTTCAAGAAGTGACATTGTTTCATCAGCAACCACAGTAAGCAGTTCTTTACATGACTGATGAGTGATGATTCCGTCATATCATCACACGTCATATTCATGACGTGAATATCGTCCTCGTGTTCTGTGAAGCTACTGGAATAGTCATGAACTGTTGACAGTTTTCTTGATTTTTGTGATCCTACCTTGGTTCGAAATATTATATATCTGCGACAAGTTACATGGAAGTTTCTTTCTTTCTTTAAATCATTATTCATCCACTGTATCCTTATCGAAGTAATAATATAAATATTTGAACAACCAGTTTTAAGTCATTCTTGTATATTATTTGAATCAGTTATAGTTTTTCATTAACAGACAATATTTATGTGATGAAACACATGTAAATACTGAAAACACTGTCTTGATGCATTTTTTTCCTAAATATTACCTTTGTGTTAATACATTTTTAAATTATAATTTACTTAGCATTTTTTTAAAATTATAATTTACTAATAATTTATTCACACTTAGAGTTCGATATTTATCGTTTTTATTGTAACGTATTTATTAGCGTTATCGATAGTACTCTTATACTATGTGTCATTTAGCAAATCAACATATATTTTATATCCAAGAGAATAACGTACATACTTTTCTACTGTCTACATAATTTTCAGTTCTTTCTTTTGTTGTTTCACTGTGTTGGTCCCTTCTTTGAACTTTCACCCTTTATAGTTCCAAAGGTTAGCAACACTGGAATCTAATGTGCATATCATTGGCTTCCACTTCGCCTGCAGTCTTTTTCCGTAGGAAAACCAGATCTAGTGTCATTTGAAAACCTACAACTTTGTGATGGCGTGGCAACACTGACTTCGTTCTATGCCACCCTGCCACAGGTATTTTGTTAGCTGAACACATTTCCTTTTTTGGATCATTTTTGTGTTACTGGTACCAAGTTTGTATATAGGATCTAAATGTTCATTTATAACTACAAGGAAATCTTAGTAATTTCGAGTAGCCTACAAAAGTCGAAATCTCAGTAATTAATTGCGAAGGTTAGGGGCTCGGGCCGCACAAACAGTAAAAAGGATATTAATGTTTAGGCACTTCTCCAATGGTAGTAAAAAAAATTCAGATTTTTAAAAGGTGGGTTTTTTTAGAGAATGGCGACTTTTGGCGAGTCGCGAGAGAGAGAATGGCGAGAATGGCGAATGAATTTTTCAGCTTTTCATGACGCTGTAACTTGAGACGTAATAATCAGAAACGCAAATCCTTTCCAGTTTTAACAGACCTTATAGAGATGCTTATAATGGTGGAAGCAAATGCCCATGGGTACCGAAAAAAAAAAAATTATCTAAAGTCAGAAAAAAATCTGAAAAGTTGGCAACATTGTGAGTTAATTGCGCGATTCCTATTGGAGCATCAAGGGAATTTTTACCCTCCACTGAAGCACACTACTTTGTTTTCTTCCTACTATTCAGCTTACGCTACTAAGTACATTAGTTTCTCCATAATACACTTTTAAATTTGTCATAATTTTTGCTTTTTCGAACTACTCGTTCTGAGGCCGGCCATTTTGAAAGGCTATAAACGAAACTTTTGGGTCTAAAAAGAAAAAAAATATGGATCTAATAATTTTGCACGTAGATCCCATGTAAAAAAATATGAATGAAACCTGAGACCATGATGGGGACTATTTTACTCTTGCCAGCACGATTTGAAATGGAATCAGTCTGTAGTGAGAAGCCTTTTGTGTGTATGTGTGTGTGTTTTTGACATGATATCTTCAGATAAAACGTATTTACGGTGTCTGTTTCCAATCGCTATAACTTTTGAGAAATCAACAAAAAACTCTTTTGATGTTATTTTTCTCACTCAAAGTTAGAGAAATTGTGCCACTGGGAATATATATTTAAGTTGAGCTGGAGACGTTTTGAAATGGAAAAAAATCAGCAGTACCGATGTTCCAGTTTGAAATATTATCAACAAAGGACAACTGATTTTATGTTCATTAATTACATGTTGATAATCAATGGAATTAAATGTAAGTTTATTAATTACTTCTTTCTTATTCTTTTACAGGAGGTCTTTCTTCCTTTATACTTCATGGGTGTGCTGATTGTTATAAAATTGGTAATGCCGAATCCTAATTTTCCTGCCATGAGAACACCTCGAGGGGATGCGAAGTTATTCGAGCACTTCCAGCTGTTCAAAAACCATACGGTGGCTGTGGTACCAGATAGTGATAATATTAGGGCGTTTACGGAAAAGATGAACGATCTATGGGTAGAAATGAATCTAGATCCAAATGGACATAACTTATATTTCTTGTTTTTTGAAAATACAGAAGAACTAATGATCTCATATTTAAAAGATCCTAACTCTGTTCCTATCGCAGTTATTTTCGACAAGGATCCAATGACTGAAGACTTGGAATATGAAATTCGGACAAACCCATCTTATGTTGTTACGCCTTC
The DNA here is from genome assembly GCA_022664845.1 of Lepisma saccharinum. Classification (NCBI taxonomy): domain Eukaryota; kingdom Metazoa; phylum Arthropoda; class Insecta; order Zygentoma; family Lepismatidae; genus Lepisma; species Lepisma saccharinum. The sequence goes on from JAGDQP010006074.1 coordinate 13,443, forward strand.
TACAACGGAATTATTTGCGTCACCGGCTGTGTGTAGAGAGAGTGATAGTCACTGGAGTCAAGTGTTTCCTATTGAAACGGGAGAAAGTTGTCCTGTCAATCAGTATTTCTACTCATGGTTTGTGGCAATTCAGGCTCTTCTGGATTTCACGAAAATTAAGGTAGGTACATCTTAAGATAAATTAAGGTAGATTTATATTTTCTGACAAATCAACTATAACTCCCTGCATCGCAGAGTCGTCTTCTTCCATTCTTTCCTTTGTTCCGTCTCAAGTTGCACTTTTATTTTATTTTTCAATGTTGTTTCTTTGTTCTCTCTCCCCTCTGATTCTTTATCCTTTCTCTCTCCCCTCTGATTTTTTATCCTTTTATTCCTTTAGGAAGTCCCTTTCCTACTCCTAGTAACATCAGCACTTTCTTCTCCATTTGGTGTTTTTCGCCGACGCATCTAGTCATTTTCCCGCCTCCATAAGCTGGCCACACTGTTGCCCAGTATCTTTTGGCAACATGACGTCTTAGCCCAAGTCCCGCTCCAGTTCGCTCTATCCTTTTTCTCTCCTACTATGTGAAAACGCTTGTGCTAAACGTAGCGACTTTTCTATTGTGTTTGTGAAGTTCGTGTACTCCTGTTTCAAGATTCTATTCAAAAAGGATACTTACATAATAGAATATTGAGACAGGAGTACACGAAATTCACAAACACAATAGAAAAGCCGCTACGTTTCGAAAAAGCATTTTCACGTGATAGGAAAGAAAATGGACCGAGCGGACAGGACTAGTCTGTTAAGGAGGCACCATTTGTCAACTGGTACTGAGTAACAGTGTGGCCAGTTTATGGAGGCGGGAAAATGACGAGATGAGTCGGAGAAAACATCAAATGGAGAAGAAAGTGCGAAGGTAACTAGGAGCAGATAAGGGACTTCCTGAAAAAATAGGAGGGTAAAGAATCAGAGGGAGGGGGAAATAATAATATTGTAATAATAATAATAAAACAAATTAAAAATAACGAAGATGAAGGGGAAAGGAGAACAAAGAAACAATATTGAAAAAGAGAAAAAAAAAGTGCAACAGGAGACGGAGCGAAGAAGAGAAAGGAAGAAGAAAACGACACTGCGCTGCAGGGAGTTACAGGCAGTTGAGGCCGTATTTATGGTTGGTGGTAAGGATAGAGATATACGTTTGCTCCCATCTCTTTCTAACCTTAGCAGCTGAGTCAGGGTTCAGATGCTGACTCGAAACGTTTCGTCAAAGGTGCAGCCGGGATAAGAAGCGTATTCAGGTATGGAGAGGTGCATAAGTTGTGATTTGGAGGAGTAGCGATTGTTGTTGATACGGATTGTTAAAGGAGTTCGGATTTCGCCGACGTAAAAGGCGAACATAGGTTACAGAGTAGGAGATAAACGAGGTTGGAAGATATGCAACTACCGGAGTGTCTGAAAGAGTACTTCTTGTGAGTGACAGGATGTACGAAGGAAAGACTGGGATCAAAAATAGGACAGGTTTTGCAGCGGGTCTATTGCACTTGATAGGTTTGGGGAGTGGGGGACAGGATTGGTCCAGTTCTGGTGAGAATCGTGTTGAGATTCGGAGTTCTGCGGTAGACTGTTTTGGGACACGAGGGAAAAGCTTCCAGTTTCAGGTGGCGCAGTGAGTATGGGGTGTGCCAGATTGAGGTGCTTTTGGAGGGCCTGAAGGCTGGGGTGGTACTGGGTGAGAAGATTGGGTGCGGAGGGAGCTTCGCGGAGAGGTCGGTTGGAGTTAGGGTGATTACGGGCACGGTCCAGTTGTTTACGGATGAGATGTTCGGGATATCCACGGTTAGTGAGAGCTGAGGAGAGGGTACTGAAATAGTTACGGAGCAGGTCATCAAAGAAACAGATGCGGGATCCCCAGACAGCAAGAGCGTATGGAAGAGAGCATTTGGTATGGTATGGATGAGAACTGTTGAAATGGAGATAGTGCATACTGTTGGTAGGTTTGATGTGAACGCCTGTCTCAAGTTGATTGTTCTTGAGTCAGACATCCACATCAAGGAAAGTTTCGTGTTCCCTGGAGAAGGACCAGGTGATGGGAAAGGTGCAGTTGAGGTTTTTCAGAATTTTTTCCAGACTCTTGTCCGTGTATCCAGATCAAGAAAATATCATCGACATAGCGAAGCCAGGTGAAAGGTTTGAGAGGTGTGGAGTTGAGGTATTGGGTCTCAAGGCGTCCAATTTCGTAGTAAGTGGCCATGCGAGTGCCTATGGGCGTGCCTTTGATTTGCAGGACATTGTGATTCTCAAAGATAAAGTTCTCCATGGGGAGGACAAACAGGGCTAGCTGAAGCAGAAATGGTGTACTGGATTTACGAGGTCCGGGGCGTGTGTTAAGAAAGTGTTGAAAGGCGGTGAGCTTGTTGGTATATAATGATGTCACGTCGACTGTAACTAACTTGGTGTCAGGTGGGAGAGGATCAGAGATAGAATGTAATGTAGAGAGAAGGTGGTTGTTATCTTTCATGTAGGAAGGGAGAGCCTGGACAAACGGTTGGGGATGGTGGTCAAGGAAGGCGGAGATTCTTTCAGTGGGAGAGCCAATACTCGAAACTATGGGTCTGCCGGGATTACCAGGTTTATGGATTTTGGGAAGTAGGTAAAATTCAGGAGTTCTTTGATTGTCAGGACAGAGTGTAGAGACAGTGGAACGCGACAGCCCCTCATGGGGCCCATGCGCTTGAAGGTAGGTGCGGATCCTATTAAGGAAGGATTGGGTGGGATCTTCCACGAGGGAACGGTAAAAGGTAGGATCGGAAAGTTGTTTGAGGGCTTCGAATTGACAGTCAGAGTAGTTCATGACTACCGTGTCAGCCGGGCGGATAACGATGGTTGGATCAGAACGAAGATTGGAGATAACTCTTCGTTCTGTAGTTGTGAGGTTGTGATGTGATAGGAACGTGTCAGTGAAGCCAGGGTGAGAAATTGTTTGGAGAGGAAGGAAATTTACAGTTCAACAGGGTGATAAGGAGGGAGAAGGGGAAGATTCTTACTGGAGGGATTAAGGAATTTGTGGAGGCTGGGATGAGTTTCGGTGTCAGAGGTTCTGGTCTGAGAGGTGTCAGGATGAGTGGACCAGTAGTAGTGCCACCTGAGGTTACGGGCAAAGGTGAGGAAATCATTAAGTAGATTGGTTTGTTCAATATGGCAGGAAGGAGAGAAGGAAAGGCCGTATGAAAGGACTGTGTGCGGTATCTGAAAGTGTGTGGGAAGATAGGTTGAGAACTGGCTGTGGGCGTTTAGTACTTTTAGGTTGGCTTAAGGTGGCGGGTTCACTTACGCGGTTACTTTTGAGTCTCTGTGGGGCAGAGGTTAGATTGCTCCGGCAATTGCTAAGAGAGGTCGGATCAGGACGACTAATTAAAGATGGGTCAGTACGAGTAGAGGGGGAGGAGTGGAAGATGAAGGGAGAGGCAAAGGAAGAGAGGAGCCCTGAGAGAGGGAAGAAAGACAGTCGGGAAAGTTTGGAAAGGTGTTTGGATCTCAGGTCAAGCAAGAGACGGGAAGCATCAGTTAGGGTTTCGTATATGTTACAGATGGTAAGGAGAGCAGGATTTTGATGAGAGATTGCAGTTCTATGGAGAGCTCTAAGGTTTGGTGAAGGGTAAAGAGAGTGTTAGGGTGGTCAGATTAACAGAGGTGTATCTACAGAAGGGAAAAAGTTTGTGTCGATCGGATGGCGAGAAACCGGAGAGGGGGATTTCAGGAGTTAGGCCTTTAGGTGTAAGTCCTAGGTTAAGACAGGATTGCAGGAATTCAGTATGTGAGAGAATGCGGGAAAGTTTTAGTGTGCTGGTGCGGAAACGGGTAATCCAGAACAGAATAGGATTGGAGGACATGGTACCGGTAGGAGTGCAGAAAGTAAAATAAATCCGAGAAAGGCAAAGTGCAAAAGTTCAAGTAAAGCCGGGACGCGAAGTAGAGGAGTCAATTAACTGAAAGTGAAAACCAAAACATAACTATAAAGAGGAAAAACAATAACTCTGAAAAAAAGGAAATAATAATAATAAAGGAGGACAAGGTACGAAGGGGGGCGGGAACAAGCAACTAAATTGGAGAATTCAAAGGAATGTCAAAACTAACTCAGGACAGAATAACAGGAAAGCAGAAAGGACGGACAAAGGACAAAGAAGTGGTGTGGTGACCACGTGGTTGGAACAAGGGAAGCCCAACGCGGGAATACATGAGATGGTAAACAAGGTAGAAAAAAAGGATACTTACATAGTAAAATCTTTATATATATAAGGTAAATTTAAGACAAATGAAGGAGAAAAGAAGTATAATACTTACAGCTTAGTTTCGCATTAGATCACACAAATTCACGTATACATATAAAAAAGTCACTATATTTCGTGTATTACAAGTTTTCAAGTATGAGGAAGAGAGCGAAGTTCACGTGTTCATAAAGTACAAGTTTAAAGAGACAGTGGCAACACGTAGCGGACAAAGCATCAAAACTGGGGAACAACTGACTGCTGTAGCGCGTAGATTTCCGGAACTTGAGATAATAATAACTGTATAGCGTGTAAGTACAAGGTGGGATCGTGGATGGAAATGTGTTGAAAATGCAGAGGAAAAGGGGAGCTTGTAGTTGTTGAATGTTCAAGCCAGGTTTTATTTTCGCGCTCAAACCGTGAATAAAGGCATTCTCCCACAGACTGGTCGTAGGAGGTAAAATGTGGATTATGGCAACCACGAAAAATAGATCAAAATTGGTATTGTGGGACTCGGTGTGCAATGAAACTGGGTCATCCGGTTTGTTGATAGTACAGAAGTGACGATGGTTATTAATTCAAATGTTAAAAGCACAACTTGTTTCCCCCACATAAAAGGCATCACAGAACTTACAGGTTAGGATGTATATAACATTAGGTGTGTGGCGTGTACCCTTGGGATTGAGGGTGTACCGACCATTAGCAGTATTGATAGTGATTGTGGGAGAAGTGATGAAAATGAAGCAGACCTTACATCTGGGTCTCCGGCAATCAGCAATCAGTCTTTTTGCGTTGCGTTTGTCATTTTTAAGTAAAAATTACACTTTTACCAGATATTTGTTGTGTCGAGGGTTTCATTATGATGTAGGTAGATTACAATCACTGTGGTATTGCTGGAAAGGTTCCCAACCTTTCGCTATTTCAGTCCGCGAAGTGTTAATTTATGTATATGTGAGAAGATAATTGCAGATGAAGTTAAAGTTTGATATTTGATCCAATGCTTCAACAATCTTTAGGGAATAGTCTAATCAGTTGAGCTCATCTAAATTTTGTGTCAAATGTTAACCAGTGCGCGACTGTGTTGAGCCTTGTACTATTTTAGGGGCCAGGTTGCGTTAGGTCACTAAAATAGCGTTTTGTGTTCTGCTTTCCTGTGAGATGTTCTCGGCTGCGTCTCCTTTTTCCTCGTGTTCTACTTTTGCCAACTTTCTGCGTTCTAGCACTTCTTTTCGGGCTTCTTCCATGCTTGCTTCGTGGTACTAGACTACTGCGTGTTTTGTCTTCGACTCCTTGGCTGAAGTAGGGTGCTGATGGGTAGGTACCCTCCCTGCTTTCAGGCCCTAGAGCGGTTTTTTTTTCGTTCTGTGCCCTCTCGTGTGGCATAATGTCGGCTTGTCTCCAGGGTAGGTTTGACCACGTTGAGTTTGGGTAAGTCCCCTGTTTGCAATAGAGCGTCGCGGGCCCTGGTTTGCTGATGAGTCTACCTAATTTCGTTTGTTGGAAGAGCTTTGAAACATTGCATCCATGATGGGTATTTTGAATTATAAAGATTTGAAGTTTACAAAATGGCGTTTCAGGTTTTTTTTTGCAAAATTTTAATTTTGTAAATTTTCCAACTGTTAAGTCATAACTTTATATATTGTTCCTGGTTGATCATTTCAAAACAATCTGAATAAAACAAGAATCATGTTTCTAGCATAAATAGGAACCGAGGTATGACATTTTTCGTATTTTAGAACAATGCAAAAATTGTATGCCGCGACTATAACAATGGATATTTATTCCGTTTTTGAAATGCAATAACTTCGGAACCCCTGGTGCGATTGCAATAAAATTTACTGATTTGGAATCAGCACATAAGTTCTACTACCCGACCAAAATCTAAATAGACGTGGCGAGTTTTGAAACAACCGATGAACCATGGCGTGACAGTAAACAGGCACAGATATGTTGCTACTCCTCGCGTCTCGCTTGAAGTGTTGCCATCCCCCCAAAAAAATTTGCTGATCGTTTTGTATTAATTTTAAGAGCAAGATATTAAAAAATTACATTACAATTGGAATATATTGATTTTTAAAAAGTTATATTTTTTTGTCGTAAACCACATATGGGAAGAAGAGGGCAGGTGACTCGAGTAAGAAGTGAAAAAGGCTGTGTTAATAAAAAAAAAACTTACATGCTTGCCACTCCCTCTGCCCACCTCTTACAGCTCTTAAAAAAACAGTTTTCTAGTTTCTACCGTGACATGGGTTTGTTTAGGTTTTGTCCTCACTCCTCAGCAACACCAGTCGAATGCTGGAATTGTACCTTCGTAAGAGGCCCTGGTTGACTACGTTCCCTCATCTTCTCTTTTCCCCTATCCCGGTGAGAAAAACAAAGTGAATCTTCACTCACACACACTCGCAGAAAAAACACAGGAAATAGTAAACAGTCCAATAACAATAGTGAACAGAATAATCAGAACAAACACTAACAATAACAAAACACACGAGAGAGTAATTCTCTTCTGTACTGTCATTCTCAAATGCAACGACCTTTAACCTTGAACAGATACTTCCCTTTGCTTTCCACCCCAGCGATTCCCTGTCGCTAACACATGTTGTTAAACCCCTAAATGATTTTTCGGCCTCTCCCACAATTGCTAGTTTTTCAGGAATGAGACAGTAGCAGTCTCACACAGATGCAAGTTTCAATCTCTTAAAGACTACGCTTTTGAGTATACTTTCTCGACTACATCTGGTAACACTGCGTATGTCGTGGAAAAGAAAGTCAAAACAAACACTAGTGCCCTCAGTTACCGGTCTATTAAGTGTAAGAAATATAACACTACACATTTCATCTAAATCGGAGATACTGGGTTAACTTTCAACAAAATTTTGGTTAAATTGACGTGGAATGACTCTTACCAATTAATGGCCCTTGTTCCCTTTAAATTCTTCTCCTCTGCTGTTGCGTTTCTGTAAGACTTGGAAGCAAGCTGAGAAATCATCTTTGGTGTTTGGATAGTTGCAGTACCCTTATCCCGCCTTCCTTTCAGCGTACGTCTCAGTCGGTGTTGTAATTTAATATTTATCAGGAGATTCTTTAACCGATAACCTGTGTGTATGACTTTGCGTTATCATATTCTTGTGTGACAATATGAGAGCCTATTATTAATTTTTTTTTTGTTAATCCTGCCGTTCCGTGGAGTAACTGTATTTATTTATTTTACGACAGACATTAACAGCACTATGCATTAACAGCCATCCAGATCATGGATCGTCTTCCATTGACACCCTACCCTGAACAAACTTGTATGCTATTCACACTCACGACCTCTTGATCAGGCTTTGTCGCGTTAGGCGTGCTGAAGAAGGTTACTCGTTCCCGTGCCCCACTTACACTTCCATTCTCACCGACTGCGTCACTGCGTCAAACGTATGAATTTCGAGGAACCACTTTCATAACACAGTTCGTTGAGTGATTGCAATCAACTGGAACAACTGAATCGTAAATCACTGTTCTCTGCATCTATGACCAATGTTGTACATACCTGGCTAATTATTACCAGTTTTTGAGGTAGGAGTGAACCGTAACGTCTGTTAGTTTATCATTCGATGTATTTTAGCCTTAATTCTTGAATTGCATGTTATTTGTTTATTAACATCCAGATACCATTGAATTAACTAAGTTTAATAATAATAATGATAACAAAGATGTAGCTCTACCAAATATTAAAAAGGACTTATATACAATATAAGTAACTTATACAACGTTTCAATTGAATTAACTTAGTGGTTAATAAATAACATAATAATAACCACAGCCGTTACAGACCGGTAAGTCCTGAGCCTGCCCCAACGCCATCTGTCCGCGGTTGGTGAAACTGCGTCCACAGTGGTTAATAACTGGAGAAAAGAATTGACATTAAAAAAAGAATCGAGATCCGCCACAAATAATTATATCACAGTCTGTAATCAATCTGTCAATCTTTAAAAGAGTTCAGTACATGTTGCAAATGCAATATATTGGTTCGCTAAAAAAAAGATTTCCTTCCATCAGTGTTGTTCAATACCTCATACAAAAATGTTTTATTAGCAATGATGTCATCAAAGGTCATTTATCATCAACCAATTTTTTCTTGATTCCCGAAAAGCATCCAAACATATTAATACAACTCACAGGAGAATGAAGTATTTACAACTCTCAATACGGAAAAAGTGATTGATGCATTTGACTCCATATATTGAATGTGTTTTCACTTTTAAAAAAAAATTGATAGAAGGGAAGTTTAAATTTGTAAAACTTATCCATTTGTTGTCTGTTTCAGGTTTCGTCAAATTTGGCTAACTTGAAAATACCTGAAATTTATCTTGAATTGTTTCCCAAGGACACTTACACTGGAGGTAAGTTAAATTACATTTGATTTTTGATTGAATGATGTTCGTACAATAACATTAGATGTGTTAATTTTAATTCTATAGAAAATTAACGGTACGGCAAGTATAAGTAGTACATTTAGGATTCTAACAACCTGAACTCACTCGACTTGGTCTATTCAGAACTGGAGGATGAGTGTAAAAGAGCAGTTAATCTTCGGAATCACGCAGATAAAGTACAATATTTATATTTTAATGTTTTCTATTATTCTTATAATTTGTAATTACTTCATATTCAATGTTTCTTTTCCCGTGAGTAAGGCTTTCAGTCATTTTAACATCCGGTTTAAACTTGTTCTTATTGACATTGTCAATGAAATGGCTAGGAGAAGGGAGGGAACAGTTTTTATCACTCACTGTCAGTGTCGTTACGACGACGTTGATCCTCTACTATATGCGTTACGTTCATGTCCTACTAGTACCTCTAAAAAATGCAGAATTGGAATACTTATACCCAAATTTGAATTCCGTACATCCTAAATTAAAATTTACTTCTGAACGTGAGAAACAAGCTCTATCTATTTCCTCGACTTTATTATGAGGAGATAAACTAACAAACGTTTGCCATTGGATTCTATTCTGGGCTATATCAAGCCAGTTCCCATCTTGACATCTACCTCTCGAAGATCTCTTCTAATATTGTCATCCCAACAACGGCTCGGTCTTCCCGACGGACTCTGTTTCTCCGGCTTACCAACCACAGTGGTTATGTTATAATCTTGTGGTTATGTATAAACGCTATTGATCCATGTATCAGGTGATGCAGTCCCATTCCAGCGTGAACTAACTGCACGCCTTCCTCGGCTCTCGATTCTCCTATCAATTTTGCTTCTTAGTAGTTACTATCTGTAGATGTTTTGAGCCTTTTGTTAATTAGGAAACATTCAGCTTCGAAGTGTCTAACCCTGCCACATAGTTCACATCACTTTCCATAGACGGGGCAAGCCTTTATATCCCACATGTGATCTCGACCACAGAATTTGCAATGACGCAAAATCGATGCCTCTTTCTTACGATCATTCAATGATTTAGCTTGTATTTCCATATTTACTTCTTGGATGCGGCTCGACTGCATCATTAATAGTTCACTATTCTTTTCGACGATCTCATGCTGTTTAGCTAAACTAAAAGCTTTCTCAAAACTTAGTTCTTTTGTAGGTAATAGTCGTTTACGCAATGAATTACTAGCTATACCAAATATAAGTTAGTCTATCAAAGCCTCGTCAGCAAATGATTCAAATTTGCACTTGATAGTTAGGCTCCAATTTACTAACGTAATCTTCTATGGGCTGTCCCTGTGTTTAAACCATTATGTGAAACGAGAAACGTTCTGTTCTAAATTTAACATGAGGTTTCTACAGTTTTAAGTAACAGTTCCTATAACTCTTGGAATGAAGCATTCTTAAGCGATTTAAGACTATACTCATTGTGCATTTTGTCATATGTAGGCCCATCAACAGTTGTAAGTAATAATACTGCCTGTTGATTTTTCTTAAGATCATGAAGTTGACAATGTAATTTAAACATGTCCAAATATGTAGCGATTTTGTCAATATTACTATCAAAAGTGTAAAATCTCAATGAAGACATAGCCTTCGTGCACTCTACTCAAAATCGACACTAAATCACTTCAGTTATAGCTCTAGGGCAATCACTAAATTAGCTGGTATAGTTAAGTTATCGTATACCCTATCACTAATACAATATCCACACCAAAATACTCCACGTAAAGTTCCGTCGTCATCCTCGTCGCAATTATAACAAACTAAAATATACTGTAAAATACTGGATATATGTATTTAAACATTTGAATCAAATCAAATATATTATACAAACAATCTCCACAGTTATATGGAACATGTTTTTGCATGTAAACTGATCTAGATATGAGGATATAATTTTATGACTGTTTACTACGTGTTGAAACTGTACAGCAGTATATAATAATTCACAGCCATATTCAACCCACTACTGGATGAGGCCTCTCCCGGAGGGAGGAGTTGGTCTACTGCTCCCACGCTGACCAGACGTGTTCGGAGAGGAGAGCCAAAGCTCTCAACTGTGATCGCTACCTCTTTATTCAGGTAGCTCCCCAATTGGCCTCACGACGCTGGATGGACGCCGCACAGGCAACACCATCTGAAGTACTGCAACGGTCACCCGTCCAAGCACTGACCAGACCCAGAGCTGCTTGACTTCGGTGATCTTACGGGAACCGGTAGACCAGCTCGTCTAGGGCGTTGCCCACAGCAATACACACATATATACAGTATATATATATATATGAGCTCCTGCGTAGCCTAGTCGGTAGTGCGCTCGACTTCAGTGCGAGCGGTCCCGGGTTCGATTCCCGGTGGGGGCTCAAAAATTTCGGTGTTGACCCGGCATCGTGAGGACAATTGGGGAGCTGCTGTGAATAAAAGACAGTGGCGATCACAGTGAGAGCTTCGGCTCTCCTCTCCCAACCCGTCTGGTCAGCGTGGGAGCAGTAGACCAACTCCTCCCTTCGGGGAGAGGCCTCATCCACTAGTGGATTGAATATGGCTGTGATTTATTTATATATATATATGTATATATGTTAATCTGTAAGCAAGATAATTTTAAAGCTCATTTTCCCAAAACTTCGAAATTGTAACATATCAGGTTCTTGCATGCACCGTCACATGATAACCTGTTGGGACAAACCACACAATAGTTGTATTACCCTTCAGCATCATCTGCAGAACGTCCCTCCACTACGCCCATTTTCTATTCAAAAGTGATACAACCCTTTTGTAGTAACATATTAGAAGTTCGTTCGTAATATTATACGTTATAGGGCTCCGTAATTAGGTATGAAAAAAAAAAAACAACTTGGAAATCGTCTTGAGTGACTGTGTTATTCGATGATTTGTTAGTTTTGGGGGGAATGCTAAAACAACAACAAAAATGTAAATTAATAGTAATTACGTTTTCGTTTTACACATTTCGACTTAAAAAGGTATCGTAGGAGCACTGTATTTTTCAATTGGAGGGGAAGAAATTGTATCTTCTTTCAGGAGTTATAAAGGAAGTGCTCTGCCTGTTACTGCTACCACAGACATGCATAACTTGAAAAGAGAACTACGTAGATCTTTTTCTTGAGTAACGGATTTCTATTAGTACCTAGGTCTGTATTGGTAATATGAGTGTGATATATTCGGCTGTGATTGATTTTTTATTGTAGCACTAATGATTTTTGCAGAAAGTTACTAAGGTTTTGGGCCTTTATATCTCTTGTAAATTTAAATATATTGAAAAATTAGAAATTTCAGTGGTTCTGAAAGTTATTCCTGTGTGTGTCCCTTCTTTTCCCACTCTTTATTTTGATTTTTCCGCACGCCACATATTGCTCGTTTGATAACTAAATGTGCATATATTTTTCTTAGGATGGATGGTGGCGTTTCGTGTTGTAATTCCATTGTATATGGTTATGGCATTGTCCCAGTTCATCACATATCTTTTAATTCTTGTGGTTGGGGAGAAAGAAAACAAGATTAAAGAAGGAATGAAGATCATGGGCCTTAGGGATTCCGTTTTCTGGTAAGTAATGCAGAAAATTTGAATTATACCAATAATGTAAATTCAAGGTTGATTGATTTAAATCAAAGTGATTTAAATCGCGATATAAATCAGATGATTTTTTTTTTTTTAAATTCAGTGATTTAAATCAAAAATTGAAAAGTAGAAATAAGTGCAGTATTTATTATTCTTTGATTTGAATCATATGTAAGCTTGAAATTTACCCTTTAGCCCGTACGTGATGATATGCTCTTATGATGTAAACCAAAAACAAAGTGATCGACGTAGAATTTTAACGAACTATTTGATTGGTTCCTTTTGATTAGCGAAATTTTAGAAGAGAAGGTAGAAACCCAATTCACATTATAAGTTTACAATTTATATTACAATATATTTATTTTTGTAATACATATGAAAACGAACACACAAAACAGAAAATGCAGTTTTTGTTTACAAAATAAAAATTGTTGTTTCGTAACATTACCTACTTTGTGTATTTATATCAAAATATGTGATTTCTTCACATCGCTCAAAAGCAATTTATAGGCCTACTCAGTGGAAGTATAAAGTTTAGCTATGTGTATACTGAAGGATGAAAATGCAAAGCTGCGTATACTCTGTTGATTTGAATGCATTAAATAGCTCTCATTGAACTGAATTTTATCTAAAGGCCTTTAGGCAACTTTGGATCAGACCAAATGGATGGTGGGAGAATTGGTCGAATTAAGAAAGTAGGAAGAGACGATAGAACCCTGAGAAAATCCACGCACACGGATTGTGTTCACCACAAAGTCCACATGGCACGAGCCGGGATCGAATCGGAGACCTCACGGACCAGAGCTGAGCGTTCTACCATTGAACGACCGCGGCTACAAAATAGCTCTCATACTTTATGGAATATTGTCATGGGGTGTTCCAAATTGATAGTGCAATTTTGAGGGCTGAAATTAAGTGAAATGTGCTAAATTTATCTTAGTAAACTTAATTTTTAATTTATTTATGGCCTTTTGGCATCTTTGACTTAGGCCGTAGTAAACTTAAATTCTAGAATATTTCGCGAGGAACATGTAGAAAACAAGCAATTACGATTAAAAATGTGCAGTTGTTTAGGAAGAAAGGAAGACAGATGTCATTTTAGAAGAAAAGCCGATACGTATAAACAGTGTAAATAGTTTCTTTTTTGAGCTTAATTACGGTGTATACCCCTGTGAAACCACTTCATTCATCGTGTATCGATGCAAGTTACGTAGAAGTTTCCTACCTGTTAACTTCCCTGTGTCAAATATACAATAAGTAAGTATCTTCCTTCCTTTTCAAAATTATTACAAGTTTTAGTTGCCTAGTTTTCATGGCTATCTTCCGCAGCGAACACCCCATATTCGTGAATTTTAATTTAGTGTTTATTGGTTAAGGTATTTAAAAAGGAAAATTATCTTAGTAGCTTTTTCAGTGCCAGAAGTTATTTATAAAAAAAATTGATTTACGTGCATGTTGTTTACAACTTGAGTAACCACTTCTCGGTACTTTATCGCAAAAATACCTTAAAGAGAGGTAATACCATGTAATAAAAATACCTCGTATGTCCACAATAGAGGAAAGACATCGTGGAGACCCAGCAAAACAGTGTTGCAGACTCTCCCACAAAAATGGCCACCAGAAACAAAGGACTGGACAAGAGATACAGACAAATAGAGGACAGCGTCACCAGACCGGGAAACAAACTGACTACAGCGCTACAGTCATTATCAGAAGCAGCACCAGCACCCCAGAAGAAACCTGAACCGCTTCCCAAGAAATATACCTCCAGTTCCTTCAAATCTCTGAAGAAGTCAAATTGATTAGAAACGAAGTTTCGGTTCTGCGAATTCAAATTCAAAGCCATAGTGATTCCACCGATGATCTGGAGCAATACAACAGAAGATCGTGCTTATTTCTCCACGCTGCGTCACAAACGCCGGGAGAAGATCCCATGAACATAGCCCTGGACATCTTCAGCTAAATACTTGGTGTGAGTTTATCTATGACCGACATTGATCGTTGCCGTAGGTTGAACACAAGAGAACGTTCTCGTACTGCAACCGACGTTATACGAACCGGTCCACGGCTCATTATTATGAAATTCGTTTCATATTGGTGCGCGAACTCGTTTGGAAAGCAGAGAAATTACTCAAACGCAGTAAAACACTAATAACAGAGTCACTGACTATTAAACTCTCAGCTTGATTCACCGCACCAAGGAAATCGTCGGAATTAAAAATGATTATACCATTGACGGGAAAATTATAATAGTTGTCGGTCGAGTGAAGTAGACCATTACTAATGAGCATAAACTTCTTGTACTTAGCATCAAGAAGAAAATGAGGAACATAGTGCAGACGAGCTCGGAGTATAAATAGAAATCGCTTTCTATCAAATTACTGCTCTGTAAATATATTCCTTTCCCATGTGCTACGCGTTAGATATGTTCAAAATATCTTTCATTATACTGTGGATCGAGCTTCTTGATTTCTTATCTTAAGAATTTATATATGTTCCTTTTATGTATTTAATGTGTTGGCGCTACAAATATCCTTAAGTATTTAGTGTCATGTGTCTCGAGTTTCTCGATACTCCAGGTGTAGAATTTACATATGTGTCTTTTATACAATGAAAGTTTATGTGTGTGTGTAAATAAACTATGTCAGAAGTAAATTCAAGCGTACATGCAATATCAGTGTTGGTCTGGGTGTGGTGAATGTAAAATAAGGATCTCTCTGCATAAATTTATTCAAAGTGAAAACATTACAAACGTCAAATAATCAGCAGATTATTATTATACTGTATGACTCGTGCCCCATTCATTATATGTGTTTCATCTGTCTGTAATAAGTACATTCCAAACTCTAAAGTAAGTACCATATCTATCATCTTAAGTGTTTTCACAACTATTTTTCTTTCAGTAGCTTTGAAATGAGAACGTTTCCAAGTATAAAACATCAACAACACTTACAAGGTCATATAATTATTTGACAACACAGTAAACGGGAATTGTAGTAATACACACGTCACTGTTCTTCTTTTTCTTTTTTCTTCTCCTGAAAGCAAATGAACTGTAATAAAACCGCAGATGTTGTAACACTGAATGCAGCCAGGGCATCCTCTCCCCCACCCTATTTTCACATGGAGCCATTGGAAGCCGAGGACCTCTCTCCCCCACGATTTCCCTCAACAGTTCTTCTCTACAGGTGATATTCGTAAAACACCCGGAGGACATGCACATTGTACATGTAAATGCACAGAACCTTCTAAAACATTTCCACAAAGTATCTTAGATTCTCTACCCCTCGCTCTGTCGACGTAGTCGGAATTAGTGAAACTTGGCTTTAACTCAGTGCAGGAAAAGGGAGAAGAGGAGTTTCAGTATACCTCAGAGATAATATCGAAGTAAAAATTCTAGACCGATCTCCGGGCATATACTGTGCTTGTGCTGAGTACATGATACTATAGCTTACAGTTCAAAATAAACAGGTGTGATTAGTCTATGTCTGTTGATCTCCAGACACCAACTTTAATAATTTTGAAGAAATTATATGATCTGTTGTTGTCTAAAGACGATATATTAAAGTTTAAAAACATTGTACGTGCTTTAAATCTCTTCGTTCTGCCCATTCGAACCGCCACACAAAAATGATGCAAGTGAATTTTGGATTGATCATATACTAGTATCAGATACGGTAAAAGTAAAAAATTGTAGGTATAAGGAAACATGATTTATTACATTTAACGTATTTCGCGAAACTTGCTAAATATGAACCACGAATAATGAAATGAAGGTATGTAAAGCACACAAACGTAAACACCATATTTGCATATATAAATTCAACACTGTGGTATCTAATTTACTATGCTCCGTCGGTCGACCAAAAAAATGAATCTTTTTAACTCTTTCGTACACCAGTAAACACCCGTTAGAAATCAAACGTGTGCGCAAGTCTGCTAAACCCTGGATTAACAATAATATAATATCACTAATGCCTTTACCGGATGCGGCGTACAGAAGGTATAGGCGAGCAGTGAAACAGGAAGAAAAGCAGAAAGAGTATCTTAAGTTGAGAAACCGCTGCAACCAAGAAATTCACAAAGCCAAAATAGAATTCGCTAAGGACTTCTCAACCATACGCGTATGTCAGAACCGAGAGAACAGTGGTATGAACTTCTGGAAAACTGTGTTAAAACCAAAAATGTTCTTTTACCCCAAATACCATTAGACACTACGAACAAACAGTTATGCTACACGTCGAAACTAGACTCTGTACACAAAATGAAAACATTACAGATCATCCAAACATCACAATCACAAAGAATTAATTAATCTCCACGAAGTAACAACCCTTTGTACTGATACGCATTCTATCTTTTCGCTTTCCCTTGTGTGAATCATGAAAATATAAGCTACGCAATATGAAAACATAAGATGACGAAAAAAATTAAGGAAATGAAATATCAGTTTCACCCTCCCTTGAACATTCACCGATCGACAAACGAACCTAAGAGCGAAAAAGTGATACATGCTTTAATTTCCGCCATAATGACGAGTAGCAAATGCATACGTATTGTAAGTCTCAATGATAAATAAAATAACATTAATAGATTGAACAACGATATTCGTTCCGCAGTGAACAATCGTCATATCGCTCTGCTATTGCTTCTTGACGTTAGTAAAACATCCCAAACAATAGACCATGAAATTTTGATTACTAAACTCTCTTCTTTCAATAACTTCTCACGTTATCCCTATGATGGTTCAGGTCGTATCTATCAAATAGAAAGTAGAGATTATTACCAGAGACACACACATTCGAACTGGAATCCTGTTCTGTGTGGAGTTCCATATGGCAGTATTTTAGGACTGCTTCTTTTCTCTCTGTATTTAAATGACCTGCATAAAAATATTCTTGCCATCAAATATTACTTATATCCTGATGATGTTTAATGCTATTACTCGTCTATTCCATCAAGCATAGTTAGTTCATTCCAGTGCTTAAAATCCGATCTTAAAAACATCTGTTCATGGGCACGTGAAAATGGATTAGAAGTCAACCCAATGAAATTAAAATTTAATATTATCGAATTTCGCAAAATATTGTCCTTCATCGATACCGCAGACAGTTAGTTTACCTTTTCGAAAGCATAAATAACCTTGGGCTATATATATATCAATAAACACTTAACCTGGACATAACACGTGAACATTTGCAGAAAATCGTATGGCGCATTACACACTCTTTGCCACTTAAAAAGATTCCTTCGTGAATCCAAAGCCACCTTAATGGAATAGCTTGTAATATATCACAAGTGAATTGTTGCAATGTTACGTACATCGACCTAACTGAAGACTTAAAAAACGTTTACAGCGCATACAGAATCCGTGACCTCTTCGCCTTTAATACGAAGTACTTCAACCATCTTTCGCACTGTTATAAGAAATTAGGTTGGTTTGATCTTCGTACGCGACGCCGTGTGCCTGCTCTAAACATACTTTAGTCACATCGAAAAAGCGTCATGCTGATCATCCAGGTTCAAGTTTCTCAGTCATATTCACATTTTAAACACCCACTATAAAGAGAACATGCAAATATATAAATCAGAGTACTGCTCAAAAAAATCCCTCACCGTATATACTACTAAAGCTTCGAACGAAATTCAAGAACACATAAGGGACTCAGGTTCTCTATCATCATTTAAACGTAAACTTACAGAATTTTTCTCCCAGCACACGAGCCACAATTCTGTCTGATACCAGACACGCAGGCTTACAGACCAACACGACACACTGATACTTTCTATCATAATTATTTTTATTGCTTTCTCGCACGTATATGTAGGTAGTATTTCTTCTTCCTTTTTGTAGTCATTTTATGAGTGTATTATCATATATTCTGTTCATTTTTTTCTCAGTTGATAATGTATATGTCTTAGTATTTAATTACTCTTACATGTAAACTTTGACCACCCCGTTGGCCTAGTCGTTAGCGTGTCTCACTACGGACTGAGGGGTAACGGGTTCGATTCCCGGCGATGCCAAGAATTTTTTCCAAGGCGTGTGGGTCTGGAACGTACCCACCCCAGCATCGTGATGCAATTGGGGAGCTGCTATGAATAAAAGATAGTGATGATAACAGTGAGAGTTTCAGCTCTCCTCTTCCAGTCCGTCAGCGCGGGAGCAGTAGTCCAATCTCCTCCCTCCGGGGAGAGGCCTCATCCAGGTGGATGAATGTGGCTGTGATTTATTTTTATATGTAAATTTAATGTAAAATTTTCAAATGTAGAATAGTTGAGTGGAAGAAAAAGTTATGCCTTAACTCCGCCATTTAAAAGAATAATAAATGAAATGAAATAGGTTGGGACTGTTACTTGTTGTGTAACAACAACGGAAATTTGGTTGCTTTTTGCAAAGTTTGCCATATTTGTACGCGATTTTCTCAGAAAACACATTTTCAAAAAGATATATTTTTCAGTGAACCTTGTGTTTTCTAAAAACTGACCCAAGTTTTATTAGTCATTTGATTAGATTTTATGGTTTAATATTTCATGCAAAAAATTGCATTCGCGAGATATTTGGAAGCTACTGAATTTCGTGGGAGAGACTGCCTCCTCTCCCGTCAAATTCAGTACTAGTTCTTGAAGTTTTAATTTTATGGATGGTGTAATGGCATATCATAAAATAGGATGCGTAAACAAGGGACTCAGTCCCCGTGGTCAAGTAGTTACATTTAAATATTTCGTTTGATTGAAACTCTTTGAAAAGTTTACTTTTGTGTGCTCAAATTTATAGGTAAAAAAATCTTTTCCTTTTCAATCCAGCTGAATAAAAGATAAACTTTAAATACAGTGGCAGCTTCCATTGCTTCTGTAATTATTTGATCGGGCTTTTGTAAACGTGTTACTGTGATTTCCTTGCTTTTTTCAGAAACTTATTTTTTAATACATTTTCCAGTGTTGGAATTAAGAATGGTTTCGCTTCTCCTGTGACGTCGGTTCAGTGGTTTCTTATGTATTTTTATTGTTGACAAATACAATATGACTTATTAGAATAAATAGCTCTAATTCTTTTTAAAAGTGTACTGCCAAATGTTTCTTAAATATGTTTCTTTCTGTTCTGGGGTTCTAAAGTTCAATGTTATTTAAGTTTTAAATTGCCAATTTATTATTTTAGTAATTGCTTTAGTTCATTTTTAAATAGACAGTACAGAAAAATAACACAAGTATCAAGTTCGCGTTTCCCCTGCAAATCTTTCACATCCCCCGGTGCCCTGGAATATACTGAACGTATCGTCCTCTTTTAGTTTTCCCTTATTCTTTCCAATTCATATATATTTTTGTTACAATATGTATTTGTACCTTTCCTTATCTTTGTTGAATAGTAATAGAAAAGTATGAGTACATATTCATTGATATGTTCACTTTAGTAAGGGACCTTTCTATAGAATAGGTGTATTAAAATGATGATTAATCTGTGTGGTTTTTCTTTTACAGGTTGTCGTGGTTTATCATCTATGGAATATTCGTTCTTGTGCTGACGGTTATAGCCACATTACTTCTCTTTACCTTGCAAGTGTTTCAGCATACGAACTTTGTTCTGATCTTCCTTCTTATCTTGCTGTATGGCCTATCAATTATTATGTTCGGATTCATGCTGACCCCGTTTTTTGACAAAGCAAGAGTAAGTAACTGTACTTCGGTCATCAGGATTAAATTTTGGTGAATTTGAGAAATTTAGTTTGGCAATCAAATGTAAGTTTACGTGGCGAGGACCAAATGATACGTTTACCTTCAACTTGGTACACTATCCTCGCTGACATCGTATTGTCTAACAGAATAGCGATAAAAAACGACAAGTTCCGCCAAATGATGCATTGGTTTCCTCAGGTGACAAAAGAAAGATAGGTTGAACATTCCATCAACTTTTCAACCTTTCTTTCTTTTGTCACCGGAGGAAGCCAATGCGACAGTTGGCGGAACTTGTTGTTTTTTGTCGCTATTCTGTTAGACAATGCCATATCAGTGAGGATGGTGTACCATATTGAAGGTAATCGTATATTCGTGGGCATGTTCAACCAAGTGATGTATCGTAGCCAGAAAACAGTTGAGTTAAGTTAGCAAGCCTCTTGAAACAGGTCTTTGTATGTAAATCAACCCTCTTACCTGTGTGTGTTGAGCTACCCGCTCTACATGAAATTAAATTACCGATCTTTCAGTAGTGCGATGACTTCATTCTCAAAGGCGCTGGAGCAAACGAAAAAAAGAAAGAGAAATTGAGTGTATTCAGTATACGGTGAGATATCCTTTACGGGTAATTTTTTGATTTGTGAATAACAAGTGTGTATGATTAACTCAGTAAGTAAGTATGTATTTATTTCGTTCCATATACTATACAAGGTTGTACTTAATCGTACATTGTGGTGTAGAACATGTCATAAGTCAATGTAAGCACACTAAAGCTATATCAACATTACATTACCAAATTTACATAAGGCATTTTTCTGTAATTTTAAAAATACAATAAACATTACCTGACCAAATTTACATTAAGAATTTTTATATAATTTTAAAATACAAGACCAAAAAAAAAGCATAATATACATTAATTTATATAAAAACAAAAACAAATAAACGATATAACTAAAATTTACTATTTAAATATTCCTCATATGTATATTAACTTCCATCTAATGGTATATTTTTAACTAGTCTCATAAATTTCCCACGATCATTACATTTCTTACCTCAATAGGAAGTTTATTGTAGAAGGAAATCTCCTTATACAAATAATTAGGATTTAATAAAGAGTGAAATTCTGTGTTGTGATATTTGAATGTGTTCTCTACAGCTTGTTGAATGTTCATGCAAATCTAATTCTTTATTCAGTTTATTTAAATTTCGTCTATTAAGACTTAAGGCTATATATATAAGATGGTAAAAAAGCTAGAAAAAGGTGCTTACATTACATAATATAAAGGCAGTTGAACAGGAACATCACAAACACAATTGAAAGGCGGCAACGTTTCGCAAAAGCGTTTTCACATGATAGGAGAGGAAAATGGACAGAGAGGACTGATACGGAAATGGTGCTAAGGAATCTCCGTGTTGGCAACTAATGCTGGGCAACAGTGCAGCCAGTTTATGGGGCGGGAAAATGATTAGATGCGTCGGAGAAAACACCAAATGGTGAACGAAGTACGGTCACTAGAAGTTGGTGAAGGGCGTCCTAAAGAGAGGGTAAAGAAACAGAGGGAAGGGGAAAGTAATAATAAAGAAAAAGGTAAAGAGAAAATAGGAGAATAAAGAAAAAATATATTGAAAATAAAATAAAAGTGAAAGTAGAGACGGATCAAAGGAGAGAATTGAAGCACCGAAGAAGAAAAAAACTGCGTTGCAGATTGTTACATGGAGTTAAGGCTGGGTTCATTGTGGGCGGAAAGGATAGAGATGTACGTCTGCTCCTATCTCTTTCTTACTGTGGCAGGTGAGTCAGGGTTCAGAATTTTCAAGATGCTGACTCGAAAGGTTTCGTCAAAGGTGCAGCCGTGATACGAAGTGTGTTTAGGTATGGGGAGGTGCGAAAGTTGTGATTTGGAGGAGTAGCGATTGTTGTTGATGCAGATTGTTAAGGCTGTTTGTGTTTCTCCAACGTAGAAGGTGGGTCATAGGTTACAGAGTAAGAGGTAAATGAGGTTGGAAGATATGCAACTGCCTACGTACGTCTTGTGAGTGACGGGATGTTCGAAGGTCAGAGTGAGTTCCAAAGGTACTTGCCACACTGTCAACATTATTTACATCTTAATATGCATCTTCTGCGTGCTTTTTATGTAATAGAAATAGGTACAAGTTTGAGCATCCTAATTAGTGGTCAAAATTAACATGGTGTAGAGGGGTTTCAGAACTTTTCAGATGCTATAACTCAAAGGGAATAGTAAATAAAGATTCCAAACTAAAGTGAAATACTAAATGGGATATGCGGGATCAAAGGGTGAAGTTTTCAAAAACACTGTTACGGCGGGGCAACTTCAAAATTTTAAATAGAAACAATGGTTGATTTTCTTTCTTTCAAATAAACCTGAAATTTTGAAGAACTTTCAGTTGAAACATTGTTTAATATGTAGTAACGTTTGGCCATTATAAGAGTTAATTGGTAGGTTAACAGTTAACTTACCAAATAACTCTTGTACCTGGACTTCTAAAAATATTTCGTCTGAAGGTGTTCAAATTGTCATGTTTGTTTCAAAGGAAGCAAAATCAACTATTGTTTCTATTTAACATATTGAAGTTGCCCCCCTCCCCGTTGAGGTATTCCCGAGACGCCCCTGATTTCAGAAATACCACCACGTGATTCTGCACATACACTTTGGTATGAAAATTTTTTGTTTCAAAGATTTTTTATGCACTAGTAGCTGAGTTATAGCCCTGTTACGGATTTCGTGAACCACCGTGTACTTTCTACTTGACTGCCATCTTGTGAAAAATGTTGTAACTCAGAGGATAGATCAAATGAAGAACATTACATAAATAAACAGTATTTGGTAATTTAATTTTAAATTCGCTGCTACGCAGGTTTGCTTCGCTTTGCATACGAAATAACAAGGCGTATTCCATTCCAAAATACCACAAACATTAAATTTAAAAAATGGAGCAAATATGGACAAGATTTTTTTAAAAATTAATTTTTCATTGAATCTATATTCTTACAGTGGTAAATAACTTGCCCGACAAGCCTTCAAAAACATTATTCAATTACAAATAGAAGAATGATTTTTTTTAAAATTACATAGGAATAAATTAAGATTTTTTAAATCAGTGTATTTAACATAAATAATAATAAATAAATTATAGGTGAAACTTACGTGCTTACCTTTAATAATACCTGCATAAAATTTGAAGTCAATGCAATAATCCACCAGGGGTGGGGGGGACGTTTAGTTCAAACATATTTAGAAACAACATTACACGTAAATGCTCGTCTGAAGCCAACGGTACCTTACATTCAACTGCCGATAGCAGTCGCCTGATGTGCTTATCTGTCCGAAAATAGACATCGTTTAACGGGCCAGTTTATCAGCTGTTTGGAGATATAACATTTAATCTTAAAAACTACATTTAAAAATGTATCTCTCTGGCCACTGTTCGCTGTCTGTGAGAAGGAACCTTCAGTCACAGGTTATGCGCAACAATGGAAACTGGCCTAAACCTTCAAGAACTTCTAACTCTGATGTATCTCTTTTGCCCCCTCCCCACAGTACATGCATTTTTCCTACACCCTTATTCTCTATCCGTTTTTCAACACAGATCCTTCCACCATTTATCTCAGGATACTGAAATGTGCTTATTGCATTATTTAATTGTTCCAGAAGTTGATATGTCGTCCAGAAGGTGTCACCCTGTCCTCACTAATCTTTAGTTTACTGATCCGCCATGGCTCAGTGGTAGAGTGCTCACCTCTGGTGTATGGGGTCCTAAGTTCGATCCCGGATCGTGCCATGTGCTCTTTGTGGTGGACAAACACTGTGTGCGTGGGGGTTTCTCGGGGTTTTCTCATTTCCTCTTACTTTCTTCATTCCACCAATTCTCCCATCATCATCCATCCGGCCGAAGCCAAAGTTGCCTAAAGGCCTTAAAATTAAATTCAGATTCATAGCAAACTCTGTAAAACACGCCAGTTTAACAGAATTACAAATATCATCCAGACTTAAAACATTTTATTCAGTCATGCAACTACATAATATATGATATTGAGTTGACCGACTGTCATGGACCAATGCTTCGAGTAAAATCCTTCTTTAGTTCTCAAGTTGCGCCTCCTCTGAACCGAATATCGACTAAGAGATGGATATTAGTGCGCAAATTTTTACTGTTACATCATTACTTACTAGTTATTACCTTCATCCACATAACAGTAACTCAAAATGACTCATAGATAGGAAGTTTGATGTAAGTAAAATGTGTAATTTATCGTATGGTTCAAATTTTAAACTGTGAACACTGTTCATCGGATTAACTTTTTTAAGAATATGTTATCTGCAAGTCTTTAAAAAGCCGTATGATCCGTTTCCTGTGTGTAGTTGTTACTGATTTCATCTGGTTGTTAAATAGATATCTGAAGAAGGTTGTTGCAGGTTCAGCCAAGACAGATGGAAATAGAAGAGAAATAGGGAATGATTAAGAAAATATGAAAATATGTCTTGATTCATGGAGTCTTCTTCATTGATTCTGATAATTACATATTCCAAACGTGTGGGCAGCCATAGAAGAGGGTAAGGCGAGAAGGAATTAAATAACTAGTCTGCGTAGTGTACATTGAATAGTAAGAGGATAAAACAAAAAGTGAAAGGAAAAATCTACTAAGATTAACAATATTAGCTTAGACATAACGTCATTGAAGTTGATAGAATAATATTGCTCTCTATGAAAAACTGGCTAGATTTTTCCTTAAATATGTGCAGAGGTTACATATTTGGTAAGCTTTTATAGTTTCACGGTGTACATGACTCACTAAATATAAGTTTTTATCCTTGTATGTTGACAAAGCTATCGAAGCTTATAAAAGCTCGGTGTCTGACACGGAACTAACAAGTTGAGGACACCTGGATTAAAACGACGGTAAGACGTAAGTTTCGTTCTGCACCACGCAATTACTCTAGCGTCACACTCAGTTAATTTCTATGGAATAATTGCACTTGAAGATATAGGATAATGTGTTTCATTGTATAATTTTAAAAGAAGTTCTTACTTGTTTCAGACTGCAGGAATTCTTGGAAATTTTGCGGTTAACATCATGACTCTCCTTTACTTCATTCAAGTGTTCGTTGATGATGACAACTCCTCTGCATTTTGGGTTGTTTCCCTTATAAGCTCAACAGGATTTGCTCTTGCAATGGACAAGGTAAGTAGCAGCAGTAGATCTGTTACAGTTTTCACCTTACCAGTATTATGCAGTTGTTGAAAAAAAAAAAATATTATTGCCATCTCACGGAGTTCAGTGCTCTTGTTATGGGAACTGTTATACTTAGCAGGTTTCCAGAGGTAAAAAAAGACCACGTGTGAATCTCTGGGCACGAGTTGATGTTCTCCACATCATACCCCTTCACCGATATCCAAAATTGGTCTCACTCTATCCAGCCATTTTCGACTTACCAGGGCGATACAGGACTTGAGTAGTGGATGTGATATAGTGTAGACGCGTGTGTTTTGTACACTCAAAAATCGTGATTTTTCGTGGGAGAAACGAAAGGACCACTCCCTGTAAGTAGAAAAACTTTTAGATAAACACTAGTAAAACATTTTGAGTAAGTATCATATGTGTGGGATTTTTTTCTCCAAAAGTAATTAAAGTTTTAAATTTCCAATGTTAATCGTATGGAAGAATAAAGACGCCATGCACTTTGGCGTTTGAGAAGCTCCACATCATCCGAGGCCAATCGACTTAGACTTTCCGGTAACCTTGAAGGAGACTGTAGTTGCTAGGCGGTAAAACTTCTAAGACCGAACATTGTCTCATTCTAAGTTTCGTGTGCAGACCATATAACATGGCCATGCAGGGCTAAACTGTCATATCTCCGGTGCCGTATGGGATGGGGTCTGATATTTTGGGAGGTCGTTGACCTCACCTAGGGGTTTTCCCCCCTCTCCCCACATGTTTTCGGTCCGCAATCTTAGACGACGATTACCCTGACAAATTTTCTGAGGAAAAAAATTCCTCCTTTCATTATTACTATTTTTCCTTTTGACTAATACCTTTATCCCTGGTCGTCGGCCTCTCGGGGTGTCTGCTCCCGGATCTGCAGTGCCGGGGATGCCTGTTTCGAGGTTTTCTCAAGAAAAACTTTTGGTGCGCGATTGTGTGAATTTCGTGTGAGTACGAAGCGAATCGCGAACTATGTCGCGTAAGAACTATGATTATAAAGACTGTACGAGGGAGAGAATGACGAAGCTAGAAAATTAATTTAGAAGTGATGAACAGAACAATACGCCTAATAATCCATTCATTTTACGCTGGCAAGAAAAAATCAAGAAAAAGCAAATACATACAAGTCAACCGAGGTCAACGAAGGAAGAAAAGGAATTACGTCAAAAACATATTGATGAGATATATGCAGAATGGGCAAAAGCTTATAAAGAAGGAACACCAAAAACTTCCAGTCTAAGAAATATAAAGAAAGGGATATAGACCAGGATGGTGATGCTTGGGCGAGTTCATCGGTCTATGTTCTATGTTTTATAATAAAATTGAGAATATAGTAGACAAGGTCCCCCCTCCAAGCAAATAAAAATAGGTCCAGCAAACAAGGCCAGGAGAACATTCTGGACGCCCGGCAAAAGCCCGTCCCGCAACCCCAGAAATCTTATACTGATGGAACATAAGAGCTTCTTGGAATGCCGGAACTCCGGTCCATCTTACATTTGGAGGTCGACTGGGTCGTTTCTTTCCTCTAGGAATCCAATGTAGTACATTTGTCGTCCACCTTCCATCTGTTCGTCTAGCTATATGACGGCCCATCTCCACTTCATCATCTTCACAGTCTTGATTGCATCCTCTACCTTTGTTTTGTTTGTGCGCGAATCCATTCATTTGTCTTCCTGTTCCTCCTGGTTATTCCTAGCATGTCCATCCATAGATATCCATTGCTCAAAGATCATCTTTGTGTGACTCAATCTTTGAGTCGTTTGCGCATTCAGTGTCCAAGTTTCACAGCCGTACACCAACCAGCCGTTCATCAGCCAAGCTTCAGACACATAGGTAATTTACTTTTGAAAATAAAGTGTAGTCTTCCAAACGAACTCCACGCCGTTGTACATCTTCTATTAATTTCGTCAGTCAACTTGACATTTGATATTTTGAGCTGGCCTAGGTAAACATACTCATCAACTATGCGTATTGTCTCTCCGTTAATCTTTACTTCGTTCTTTGCAGTATGTTGAGTTTGCATTACTTTCGTTTTACTTAAATTCATTTTAAGGCCTACTTTCTAACTGTAAACAAGGTAGGAAAAAAAAAGGATACTTACATAGTGAAATCTTGATATAGAAGCACACAAACTTCATAAACACTATAGAAAATTAGTACGTTTTGCCACTGCGTTTTCCACTGGTAGGAAGAAATGGACAGAGCGGACAGGTGCGGGAGTGGTGTTAAGGAAACGCCATATTGCCAGTGAAGCTGGGTGACAGTGTGGCCAGGCTATGGAGGCGGGAAAATGACTAGATGGGTCGGAGAAAACACCAAGTGGAGTAGGAAGTGCAAAGGTTACTAGGATCAGGTAAGGGGGTTCCTGAAGAAATAAGAGGGTAAAGAATCTGAGGGGAGGGGGGAAATAATAATAATAATAATAATGAAGATGAAGGGGAGAACAAAGAAATAATATAGAAAGATAGAATAAAATAAAAGTGCAACTAGAGACGGAGCAAGGAAGAGAAAGGAAGAAGACGGCACTGCGTTGCAAGGAGTTACAGGAAGTTGAGGTCGGGTTCATGGTAGGCAGAAAGGATGGAGATGTACGTCTGCTCCCATCTCTTTCTTACTGTGGAAGGTGAGTCAGAGTTCAGGACTTTCAGGATTCTGACTCCAAAGGTGCAACCATGGTAAGAAGTGTGATCGGGTATGGGGTTAAGATTTGGAGGAGTGGCAATGGCTGTTGATGCGGAATTTAAGAAGAGTTTGAGTTTCGCCAACGTAGAAGGCGGAACATATGTTACAGAGTAGGAGATAAACGAGGTTGGAAGATATTCAGCTACCGGAGTGTCTGAAAGAGTACGTCTTGTGAGTGACAAGATGTACGAAGGAAAGACTGGGATCAAAAATAGGACAGGTTTTGCAGCGAGGTCTATTGCACTTGCTAGGTTTGGGGAGTGAGGGCGGGATTGGTCCAGTTCTGGTGAGAATCGTGTTGAGATTCGGAGGTCTGCGGTACACTATCTTGGGGTACGACGGGAAAACTCTTTCAGTTTTAGGTGACGTAGTGAGTATGGGGTGTGTCAGTTTGTGGAGCTTTTGGAAGGCCTGAAGGCTGGGGTGGTACTGGGTCAGAAGATTGGGAGCGGAGGGAGCTTCGCGGGAAGGTCGGTTGGAGTTAGGATGATCGCGGGCACGATCCAGTTGTTTACGGATGAGGTGTTTGGGATATCCACGGTAAGTGAGAGCTGAGGAGAGGGTACTGAAATTGTTACGGAGCAGGTCATCAGAGGAACAGATGCGGGATTCCCGGTCAGCAAGAGCATATGGAAGAGAGCATTTGGTATGGTATGGATGGGAACTGTTGAAATGGAGATAGTGCATACTGTTGGTAGGTTTGATGTGAACGCCTGTCTCAAGTTGATTGTTCTTGAGTCAGACATCCACATCAAGGAAAGTTAGGTGTTCCCTGGAGAAGGACTAGGGTGAACTTGACGGGAAAGGTGCAGTTGATGTTTTGCAGAAATGTTTCCAGAGACTTTTGTCCGTGGGTCCAGATCAAGAAAATATCGTCGATATAGCGAAGCCAG
Source organism: Lepisma saccharinum (assembly GCA_022664845.1). Taxonomy (NCBI): domain Eukaryota; kingdom Metazoa; phylum Arthropoda; class Insecta; order Zygentoma; family Lepismatidae; genus Lepisma; species Lepisma saccharinum. The sequence goes on from JAGDQP010006074.1 coordinate 42,158, forward strand.
GTGAAAGGTTTGAGAATTGTGGAGTTGAGGTATTGGGTCTTAAGACGTCCCATGAAAAGGTTTGCGTAGGAAGTGACCATACGAGTGCCCATGGCTGTACCTTTGATTTGCTGGAAATTGTGGTTCTCAAAGTGAAGTTGTTCATGGGGAGGACAAACTGGTATATAAAATACCAGGGTGTTTTCATACTTTTTTCTTTCCCTGTAGTTAAAAGAAAAAAAAACAAGCTATGTTTGGTGCCATTTTTTCAAAATGCCTATCGAAGCACAGCCTGTAATGATGGAGAGTTTTGATATGTTGTTTAGTTCAACAAGTACTACATTTCTGCCAAGTCTGATGCTTTCTCGAATTACTTACAGTTTGATCCCTTTTTGTGTTTATATTTACTGTGTTAATATGGACTTTCATATTTGTGTCCTCGATTCACTGATTGTAAGGTAGAGGGAAGGTATCTGATTTCTGTTTTCATGGGCCATGCAAAGGCGGGGAATATTAAATTATTTCTGGAGTTAACTTTGCACCAAATATAGATTGGTAGATAGATAACTAAGACACAAAAGCCGGAAGGGCAGTTTAAGGTAAATTTATGATAAAAAGGAAGTTTACTTACAGCGTACTTGCTCCATACAAGAACACATAATAATTTGCAGAAGTTTCTTCAATATTTCGAGCCTATTACCACCGATGCCATTCACCCAGTTCAATCCCAAACTATCCAAAATCCAACAAATCATGCACTCTCTGATATCGAGGTATCGTCCTAAAATTACCAAGATCAAACAAATTCTGCATTCCCACTTCCACATAATCCAATCTGACCCCGATACCAAATCTGTCTTTCCCACCAAGCCGAGATTAGTTCTTCAGCTTGCTCCCAATCTTAGAAACATCTTGGTCAACACACTAACCCTTCGTCCCATTTGCCTTCAGTTCCCACCCACAAATGTAACAGCGCTAGATGTAAAACCTGTTCCATCCTTATTACGTCTCCAACTATCTCTATCAGTACACCCGATGACAACTTCACTCTACATCCCAAAGGAAAATGTCAGACCTTAAGCGTCATATATATCCTAACCTGTAACCACGGTCTCGCATTCTATGTGGGAAAAACCGGTGGTTTCTTGAACCTCCGTGACAATAATTACCGCCACTTTTCCATCACCATACCCGATTCGCCAGTGTCTATACACACGCAATTGCACAACACAGACTTCAGTGACAGTTTCCGTGTAGCAATAATACGTACCCTATCCCCCACCACAAACACATCCACACGTCGTCTCTGGCAAGGAGCTTTCATTCAGCACGGTTGAAAAAACATGTATTTAAAAAAAATAAAAACGTACTTTTTGTGTTTTTGTTTGTTTTGTTTTAAACGTTTTAAAGATTTTCTTAAAAATAAAAAAAATCATAGGGGCTATGATAGTTACTCCATCTGCAGTAGTCTCTATTACGTTTCAGTCGCGCTTTCGGTCTATTCATAAGCTCTTACTAGAAATTGTGGATTCTATTTTACCAAATTTGATGAAATTCGCTATTTATTAAAATTCAGTGACAAAGCTATTTATTATATAAAAGGTAAAGGTATACCCGGTGCAATGGCGCATAGGGGGTGTGGAAGTAACGCTCCACATATTCTCGACCAACGGCACGAAGTGAGGTGGGATTGTCAGTCCCACGCTCGTCTGCCTTTAGCTCCTAAAGTGACCAGGAATACAAAGGACACTGAAAATCAATTTGAGGCTGGGTATATCTTAGAGTGCCAGGCATGGAAACATTGAAGGAAAATTCTCTAGTGGCCTGGCCGGGATTTGAATTGCACTTCTTGAAATGTTCTCTCATTCGGACAACAAGACCTGCTATTTCATTTTTACACAGTCTTCATTTGGGTTTTACCGTTTTATTATTTTCGGAAGGATTAAACTTTAATAGAGTTTTCAGATTTAATCCTTTTTTCTTCTTCTGCACCCCATTGGTAATGAGTCTATACACGAACCGCAAAGAAGCAGAGTACCTAATAAGTTCTACCACCCGACATAAATTGTAAGGGAGCCAGGGGAACCTTACGTGCACTCGTCTGATCCATCGGGACAAATTTTTTATTAGAGTCTAAATAAAATTTATAACGTTGTTCCGTCCCCCTCCCCCCCCAAAATTTTTTTTTCCCCTTAATGGCGGCCAATTTTGGTCTAAAATTTGACAAAATACTACTCTTTGCAATATATTTCAATATGCTCCCACGTGCAGTTCCCCCTGGTCGTTCCGAACCATTTTTTCTCATTTCTTATGGTCCAAATAAAATTTATAGCAATATTTAAGAAAAAAATGGTTTTAGACCATAATGACGGCCATTTTTGGTCGAAAAGTGGCCAATAGGCTATTTGTCACAATTATTTTGTTGGTCAAAAAGGTTGTTTTTCATAATTATTTTCTACGGTACACCCACTGATCCATCGGGACCAATTTTATATTGCTCCTTATTATCTAAATAAAATTTATAGCCATGTTCCCACAAAATAAAACTGGTTTTAGATCATAATGGCGTCAATTTTTGGGTCGAAAATTGGTCACAGACCTTTTTTTGACTAAAAAGAAACCTTCGCGTTAAGACAAAAAACTAAAAATCTGACTTGAAAACAAGTACTTTGTTACTTATTTTGGTCTAAAGAAATGGTAATTATATCATATCCCTCCCCTAAAATTGAGGACCTGTAGTCCAGAAACGGGGGACCTAAAAAATGAAGATTTTTATAAGTGTGTTGTATTATGGGGCATAAAATGAAAGAATTTTTCCGACTGAATTAGAATTGGACGACCCTTTGTGCATAGAGATCTCTTATTTAATAGTCTGTACCATATCAGGAAATTCAGAGGAAATTAAGTGAATTTTAAATCCAGTGGTAATCCTGTTCAATCACTACACAGCGAATGGCAAAAATTGTACATAAAGCTTTTTTTTTTTTTTTTTAATTTATTTATTTATTTTATTGAAAGATCTGTGACCAAAACTTTTTATATTTATATAGGGAATCAGACAACACAACTCAGGTTTGGATAGGGACACTCCCTATATATTTATATAGGGAGTGGTACAAGTAAAAGTAAATTCTTTTCGGCGTGGTAGTTTTATTTGTTATTTAACACTCTTCCAATTTCCGTAGTCGTGAATCTGACAATACTTTGTAACGTATTGGAGGCAAGAGAACCTTTTGTCTGGTAAAAGAATGGCAATCTTTTCAAACGCATTAATCTTACTGTCTTTATCCTTTCTTGTTGGATTCACTTTCCCTTCTCTGAGATAAATGGGCGCTTAAACTACGGGAAGCTCAGAATCAAGTACAACGTCCGAAGTGAACTGAATCAGTACTGACATCACTATGTTTTGCTGTTCCTAACTAATGGATACCGTATAATTGTAGTTACTATATTTCATCACTAGACTTGAGATGAAAGAGCTCAAGATAACATTCACAAGAAAGAAAAGGTAACTTTACAAACTTTGCTAACAATCGTTATATTTTTATTTATTTATTTTGCAGGCTCTGGTAATGGATCTATCAGGAAAAGGTGTAAGTTTCGATAACTTATGGTCTGGTCCTGGAATGCCATATGGTGGAAGTCTTATTATGATGGCTGTTGATATTGTGTTATATGGTTTTCTTGCTTACTATTTGGACAGTATTATTCCTAGTAAGTACAATTAATGCTTTATTATTATTATTTTTTTTTCAGTTTCATGTGTGTGTCAATTTTATTCTGCGTACACGCGTGTAATTTCAACACTGTAATTGGGCCATAGCCTGTTGTGTTGTAGTAAATAAATTTTTCCTATAATTATTTCGTTTCTTTTCCATCTTTTATGATTGTGTGCTTCTCGATTTCAGTTAATAAGCAGAAGAATTTTGGAAAGGTCAATACATATTTTTAATGTACTTTTTGTAGGTTTATGGCACGTTGATACCAGAATGAAGATTTAATTTAATAGCGGGGACATTATTTAGATGTGGGTTTCATTATTCAGGGAAACAAAATGCATTTAAAGAATTCGTTTATTTTTTTGTTTTGTTTTTCATTAGAAGTTTGTATCTGAGAATGAGATTCATCAATCAAAATGTTACGATAAACAAAAATTGTAACATTTCTAATGCATTAGGAAAGTGGGGAGTCAGCATCTTAACATTAACAGTTTTTTTTTCTTGTGGTTCTGCTGTTTTTATAACTTTACTGTTAGCTTGTAGGTAATTTATTTTAAATGTTCTTTTTTCAACAGGTGACGATTGCATTCATTCATTTATATGAGTGAATGGAGTAAGCTCTAACATGTATAAGGGATTGTAGATATACAAAGCTTTGAACTAATTCATATACATAAATGTTAGAATTGCACGAATTACATACGTAGTAATAATTACAACTTCCTTAGAAGCTCACTAGTGTAATGATGTTATGAACTGTCAGGTTGAATCACTTCTGTAGTTCTGACGTGTGTAACAAACCATTATTTCACCGAATTTCATATTTAACTTAATAGTTAGGCGAGATTATGTTATAGCCTGGTCACGTAAACTGCTAAATTAAACCCTGACATGATAGTATGGTTGATTTCGCTCGGCATCGGAAACCTATAGAGAAGGTAGATCCTTTCATCATTACAGGTCAGCAATAAATGTAATTGATCAACTAACGGAAACTTGTTTCCTAGATACGCTTTTGATAGTAGTTAAATTCATGCGTATAACTGTTCATTATAAAAAGTACGTGTAAAAACTGATTGTATCAAAAGAACATTAGTGCCTATGTACACAGTAAATTCTTTCTGTTAAGATAAGCACCTATTAATACACTTAGGTAATAACTTGTCAACGAATAATTCATGTTTTATATGCTTCACATTGTATGTAAAGCACCATTCAGTCACATATTTAAAATCAATATTACTTAGTAACCTGATATGATTTGGTTATAACAATGTTGAGGCCTTGTATCAATAAATTAAAATCGGCTGTCAAGCGTATTAGACTAAACTTTATTACAGTAACACAGTACAATGAAGCAGTTTCAGTGTTCTAATGACTAAAGCACGGATTCCTATGTATTTAAACGCCTAGCAAACTTCTGAGAATTGGCATGTGCACCGATCGTGTGTTGTAGAACACCTTGACAGAATTTTTAGCACATAAAATTACATATTTCTGTTGTTTTCACATAGCATCAAATATTTCAACGATAGAGCATGTTTAGTAAATAACATAAACAGCATAATTCACTTATTTCCAAACAATTTCCCGCTGATTGACCTTCAGTAAACCAGAGGATGCTTCTTCAATCGCAATTTTGCGGAATTTACATTCCAATAGAAATTTGAAATAATACTTGCTGAACATAAAATCAAATTTTATGTTTCTGGTGAAGGTAATCAACACTTCAGAAACCTCTGATTTGCCTTTGGCTGATGCAGTACGTGAGGTTGATAATGCTCTCGCAGCACTCGGAAAGGTAGGCGGGAAGAAAGCCGACACAGTTACTCAAAGAGTTCAGTCCCTATTTGAACAAAAACATGGTTTCCATACTATGCGTAGTGTTGCTGTTGCTTTAAACGATGACTCGTCTGCATCGCTTCCTGAGAAATTTACAGTGAAACAACAGGCTTCATTTAAAAATGCAAAGTTGACATCATGTGATGCGAACGCACCTTTTCGCGATACAAAGCTTTGTTCCGGGACGGTTGTCACTTTTTTACGACTGAAACCTAAGGATGATTTGTTCATCACCCACTGTAATGCAGACTTATAAGGAACTTTGGCAAGTTCTTATTCGAAAGTTTGAATAGTTATTTAATTTATATACAGGTACTATATTGTTATTTATCCGCTCTTCTTTTTTAATTTCTTGTATGTTTCAGTTAAGTTAATAAAATTTTGGTGATTTATCATTTACTTGTATTTCTTTCAGGTGAGTATGGAACTAAAAGGAAGCCTTGGTTTTGCTTTAGTCCATCGTTCTGGTGTTCAAAAAAACCAGCCCCGAAGGTATGTAAAGCACATTTCTGTTGGTTTACTTGTTGAGTAACAAAATGTTCATTTTCATAAGTTAACTATGACCCTATTGTTAGCGCAGTGTCTATGAAAATCGAATTTTATAGATCAGACTCGCTTTGCTTTGCTGGGGACGGAGTTTTGGGGAGCTGCGACCCCTTTATCGTAACCAGACTCCCTAAGGTAATGCGTCCCATAATGCTGATCTGCCCCTCCAGGGGCGCTGCGCCCCCATAGGGAAAGTTTACCCCATTTATTGTAACTTACTCGTGATGGTACATCTTCATACCAAATTTTGTGTTTCTAGCTCCAGTAGTTTGGAAAATGGGTTTTGGGGCGGCCATTTTGGATTAAAAATGGCGATTTTTTAACGTTCTCTTATATTGTCGTGACCTACTCGTGATGGTACACCTTCATATAACATTTCATTTCTCTAGCTCAAACGGTGTGGAAAATGGTTTTTGGGCGGTCATTTTGAATCCAAGATTGGCGACTTTTCCAAAATGTTGTAATATTTCCCCAAACTACTTGTGATAATACATCTTTATGCCAAATTTCGTATCTCTAGCTCAAACGGTGTGGAAAATGGATTTTTGGGTCCACCATTTTGTATCCAAGATGGCGTCTCTTGATACATTTCATAATATTTTCGTAACCTACTAGCAATAATCTACCTTCGTACCAAATTTGGTGTTCCTAGCCCCAGCGGTCTAGACTGTGTATTCTATACAACAGTGGATTTGGCGGGCATTTTGGATCCAAGATGGCGACCGTTTCAATATATTGTAGTATGTATATACTACTTACTAGTGATCGTTCACCATACCAAATTTCGTATCTCTAGTGCAGTCTGGAAAATTGATTTTTCGGATCCGCCATTTTGGATTCAAGATGGCGACTTTTTCAACATTTTGTAAAATTTTCGTTACCTAATAGTGATAATGTAGGTTCGTACCAAATTTCATTTCAGTAGCTCCAGCGGTTTAGGCTGCGTATTGTATATAACAATTGGTTTGACTGCCATTTTGGATCCAAGATGGCGTCTTTGGAAATTTTTTCGTCACCGACTGGTGATAATATACCGTCATACCTAATTTGGTGTTTCTAGCTCCAGCGGTTTAGACTGTATATTCTATAAAACAATAGGTTTGGCAGCCATTTTGGATCCAAGATTGCGACTTTTTCGAAATGTTGTAATATTTTCCTAAACTACTCTAGATAGTACACCTTTATGTCAAATTTTGTATCTCTAGCTCAAACGGTGTGGAAAACTGATTGATAGGGTCCGCCATGTTTGACGCAAGAAGGCGTCTTTGGAAAAAAAAAATATTATTTACGTAACCTACTAGTAATAATGTACCTTCGTACAAAATCTCATTTCAGTACCCCTAACGGTTTAGGCTGTGTATCCTATACAACAATGGGCTTGGCGGTCATTTGGTCACACACCTTCACACCAAATTTGGTGTTTCTAGCTCCAGTAGTTTGGCCTGCGAATTTTGATCAGTCAGTCAGTGACCATGGCGCCTTATCGGCTGGGAACTTGGCCGCGCTCGCTGATATGGAGTCGTTTTGCTTCGCTGGGGGCGCTGTCCCCAGACCCCCGTTGGAGCTGCGCTCCCAACTTAGTGGTTTTGGTGGCTGCGCCCCCTTTATCGCAACCAAACTCCATAAGGTGGTGATCTGCTCCTCCAGGGTGGGGGACTGCGCCCCTATAGGAGAGCTTTGCCCCATTTATTGTAACCTGCTCGTGATTGTACACCTTCATACCAAATTTCGTTTTTCTAGCTTGAGTGGTTTGAAAAATGTTTCTCTGAGCGGCTATTTTGGATTAAAGATTTCCACTTTTTTAACGTTCTTTTATATTTTCCTGACGTACTCACACAACATTTCATTTCTCTATCTCGAACGGTGTGGAAATGGTTTTGGGCGGCCATTTGAATCCAAGATGGTGACTTTTCCAAAATGTTGTAATATTTTCCTAAATTACTCTTGATAATACACCATTATGCCAAAATTCGTATATCTAGCTCAAACAGAGTGAATTTTTGGTCTGCTATTTTGGATCCAAGATTGCATATTTTGATACATTCTGTAATATTTACGTAACCTACTAGTGCTGTTGTACCACTGTACCAAATTTGGTGTTTCTAGTTTTAGTGGTTTAGGCTATGCACTCTATTCAACAATAGGTTTGGCGGCTATTTTGGGTCCAGGATGGCGACTTTTTTTAACATTAAAATATTTTCTTAAAGTACTCGTGATACCTTCATACCAAATTTCATGTCTCTAGCTCAAACGGTGTGGAAAATGAATTTGTGGGTCCCGCCATTTTGTATACAAGATGGCGTCTTTAGATCCAAGATGGCAAATGTCGTACATGGAGTCTTATGGGCCCATTTATACACGACGACATTTGCCGCATACCTCGGCTATTTATAGATCATTGTTGCCAAGCGATGGTTGGAGTTCCGTTGTGTGGAAGTTATTTCAAGTGAGATCAGTACGAGTCATAAAGAGAAATTTATTATCTAGATACTGAGGAGCTATTCATAGACGAAATAAATAATAAAAACAGAGGATCATGTAAAGATTGGTAAGTGTATATTGTATCGATTTTTTTTTTCATTTTTGTTTCGTATATTCACTGAGGATACATAAGACTTCACGACCTTTTTTTTTTTTTTTTTATAAATAATGGAAATTACACATACATTGTTCAGGATTTTATAATGTCGTTTTAACCTATTCCGCGTATTGCTACATACTGATCCAAATCACAAATTCGCGCGTTCCGTATAATATTGTGTGAACATACAAACTTTCGATGCATGCAATACTAGAAAAGAACTCGGAAGAGGAATTAACAATTGGTGTTGACACCTGCCAACTGTAGGCAGAAGCTGAGATAAAAAAAAAGCTACTTTGTATCTGCTAGAAGACTGTTTCAAGACTACCCGTATAGGTCTTTGGCGTGCTCGCTTGTAATAAAGTCCATAATTGATAAAAGAATAATGTCCTGTTTTATGCAACATCTCAAGCATCTTATGTACGTAAAACTCTTTGGTTATATTTCCTTTATACTTTCAGTAGCACACAAAACTATGTGTGTGGTCTGGAAAAGGAATTCCGCCAGGATTTTCAGTTTGGGGGTGTAAAGTCTAAATTGGGAGGGTGTAAGTGGAGTTTTCCACGGTTTGAATCGATGTTTGACCGCAAAAATTTTCAAGTTGAGGGTGTTGTCGATAATTTGGGGGTGACACTCCACAGGAAGGTCTGGCGGAATCACTGGGTCTGGCCTTTCATGCATTTAATGTCAACAAGGGTAATACGTTGAACTCATATATCCTAGCGGGACTTTGTGGTGGACAAACAGCGTGTGCGTGGAGTTTGTCGGGGTTCTCCCCTTTCCTTCCACCTTCTGTTCCACCAATTCGTCTCATCATCATCCATCCGGCCTGAGTCAGAATTACGTAAAGGCTTTTAAATAAATTTAAAAATTCATATATTCAAGCAAACACGAAAATATTTTTATTTTAGTGCATATAACTTGAACAGTTTGATAAATGTTCTTCATGCAGGACCTTGACACGTTTCAACAGTACTATACCTTTTTCTTATTTCTCACTAACTTGGAATATATGAATTACAAGGAGTGGGAAGTTTTATTACTATTCTATGAGTACTACTTTACATAATTTTCGATTTTTGTACTTTTCAGAAGTGTGAAAATTTAATTCGTTCAAATTCTACATTAAAAGAAAACCATAATTTGGTCAATGTGTATAAGTAATTTCTTATTGCAGTAACGTGGAGAAGGAATAGGGAAGGTAGCGGCCAGGGGCTATATTAAAAAAAATAAAGAAAGAAAAAAAACAACTTGTTTCTCCATTTTCCATAGAGGTTGCCAAATGCCCCATCTACAAATCTTGCAGAATTGATGGGATGAACGGTCCACTTCCTTTTTCGCCTTTTCACTGCAATGCATCGATACGCAAAATAGATCACGCACAGATCTATCCTCTCTGCGAAGATGCACTGACAACACTGGCACAGATTTGTTGGACGAACTATAAATACCGAGTACATAAAAAGGTATCTCAAACCACAACGACATTTGTCGTCGACGACACAACAACAAATGTCGCACGAATAAGAGAGCTTTATGAATTCTGATTAATATATCACAGGTAGGGCAAGATGGGGT